>MU210182.1:25939-39226 GCA_017315185.1 Bubo scandiacus
TTTCTGAATTATTTTATAATAATAAATTGCTGTTAGTTATTAATAAATCTAGATTTCTTACTAAATCATTACCGTGTCAATACTTTAATCCGCGACACCTTTATGCCCACTGAATATTTTCTAGAATAAAGACTTCACAAGACAATGCTGATAAAATAACATTTTCACAGAATCACAGAATCATCTAGGTTGGAAAAGACCTTGAAGATCATATAGTCCAACCATTAACCTAACACTGACAGTTCCCAACTACACCAGATCCCTCAGCACTGTGTCAACCCGACTCTTAAACGCCTCCAGGGATGGGGACTCACCACCTCCCTGGGCAGCCCATTCCAACGCCTAAAAACCCCTTCTGGAAAGAAATGCTTCCTAATAGCCAGTCTAAACCTTCCCTGGCGCAACTTGAGGCCATTCCCTCTTCTCCTATCGCTTGTTACTTCATTAAAGAGACTCATCCGCAGCTCTCTATAACCTCCTTTCACATAGTTGTAGAGGGCGATGAGGTCTCCCCTCAGCCTCCTCTTCTCCAGACTAAACAACCCCAGTTCCCTCAGCCGCTCCTCGTACGACATGTGCTCCAGACCCTTCACCAGCTTCGTTGCCCTTCTCTGGATACGCTCGAGTCATTCAATGGCCTTTTTGTAGTGAGGGGCCCAAAACTGAACACAGTCATCGAGGTGCGGCCTCACCAGTGTGATAGACAGTAAACTGTTTGTTCATCAAATTCCATTAAAGATACTGGGAGCTCGTGACATGTTATTCCATAAACTATGTAGACCTAAGCTTAATCTTAACTATTACACTGTGTAACGACTAACTGACTGCAAGTGCTTATCTAAGTTGAAATGCTGAAGCAAGGACTCCTAATGTGCAAAAGACTGAAAGGAGGGAGAAGGGAAGAAGGACGAAGGGGAGAAGGACAAAGGGGAAGTGTCTGTACTCTGTAAGATATAAACAAAAGCTGTGTGAGCCACTCTCAGGCAAGCAGGAAATAGGAGGAGTTGGTGACGCGAGGAAGACCCGGATGGAGCGACCCCCTAGCTGCAAAGTGCGCAGACGCAGAGTACGCCTCTTAGAGAGACCCAGATAACGGAAGGCGGAGAATATAAAAAAGACGGACCCTCGGGAAGTGAGCGCGTGCTGTTGGTGGAGCAAGGACTCCCCGGCCGCCCAGCGCTGTTTTGCTTATTGCCGCTTGCTAAAATAAATAATTGAAATTTGTCCTAACTTGCATCATTTTGGCAAGATAGTCTATAACAACCAGTGCCGAGTACAGGGGTAAGATCCCTTCCCTGTCCCTGCTGGCCACGCTATTTCTGATACAAGCCAGGATACCATTGGCCTTCTTGGCCACCTGGGCACACTGCTGGCTCCTGTTCAGCCGGCTGTCAGTCAACCCCCCCAGGTCCCTCTCTGACTGGCAGCTCTCCAGCCACTCCTCCCCAAGCCTGTAGCACTGCTGGGGGTTGTTGTGGCCCAAGTGCAGCACCCGGCATTTGGCCTTATTGAAACTCCTCCAGCTGGCCTCAGCCCATCGCTCCAGCCTGTCCAGGTCTCTCTGCAGAGCCTCCCTACCCTGGAGCAGATCAACACTCCCACCCAACTTGGTGTCGTCTGCAAACTTACTGAGGGTGCACTCGATCCCCTCGTCTAGATCATCAATAAAGATGTTAAACAGGAGTGGCCTCAAAACCGAGTCCTGGGGGACACCACTCATGATGTCAAAGGCCTTACTAAAGTTAAGGTAGACAACATCCACAGCCTTTCCCTCATCCAAAAAGCAGGTCGCCCTGTCGTAGAAGGAGATCAGGTTTATCAAGCAGGACCTGCCTTTCATAAACCCATGCTGACTGGGCCTGATCATCTGGTTGTCCCGCATGTGTTGTGTGATGGTACTCAGGATGAGCTGCTCCATCAGCTTCCCGGGCACCAAAGTCAAGCTGACAGGCCTGTAATTTCCGGGATCATCCTTCCAAACTTTCTTATATATGGGCGTCACATTGGCCGATTTCCAATCTGTGGGGACCTCCCCAGTCAGCCAGGACTGCTGGGAAATGATGGAAAGCGGCTTGGCGAGCACCCCAGCCAGCTCCTTCAGCACCCTCGGGTGTATCCCATCTGGTCCCATGGACTTGTGTGTGTCTTTGTGATGCAGTAGGTCACTGACTGTCTCCTCCTGGATTATGGGGGGGTCGTTCTCCCAGTCTCTGTCTTGTGGCTGACGAAGTTGGATTCCCTCAATACAGCTAGTCTTGTTATTAAAGACTGAGGCAAAGAAGGCATTAAGCACCTCAGGCTTCTCCTCATCACTTGTTACCATGTTTCCTCCCGCATCTAGCAGGGGATGGAGGCTCTCTCTGGTCTTTCTTTTGCTGCTCACATACTTATAGAAACATTTCTTGTTGTCCTTGGTTGCTGAAGCCAGATTAATTTCCAGCTGGGCTTTAGACCTCCTGATTTCTGCCCTGTATAGCCTCACAGCCTCTTTGTAATCACTGTGAGTGGCTAGCCCCTTCTTCCAAAGGCTGTAAACTCTCCTTTTCTCCCAGAGTTGCAGCCAAAGCTCCCTGTTCAGCCAGGGGGGTCTTCTCTGTTGCTGGCTTCTCTTACAGCACCTGGGGACAGCCTGCTCCTGTGCCATTAAGACTTCCTTCTTAAAGAGTGTCCTGCCTTCCTGGACCCCTACACCCTTCAGGATCGTCTCCCAAGGGATTCTGTCAAGCAGGTGCTTAAACAAGTCAAAGTCAGCCCTTTGGAAGTCCAGGATGTCAGTTCTGCTTAGCCCTCTGCTGGCCTCTCTAAGAATAGAGAACTCTATTATTTCATGATCGCTGTGCCCTAGTCGTCCTCCAACCGCCACATCATCCACCAGTCCTTCTCTGTTCACAAAGAGGAGATCCAGCAGGACACCTTCTCTGGTTGGTTCACTCACCAGCTGCGTCAGGAAGTTATCTCCCACACATTCCAGGAATCTCCGGGACTGGTCCCAGTCTGCTGTGTTGTATTTCCAGCAGATGTCTGGGAAGTTAAAGTCTCCCACAAGAACAAGGGCAAGCCATCGTGAGATTTCTCCTAAGTTCCTATAGAATATTTCATCCACCTCTCTGTCCTGGGTGGGTGGCCTATAGTAGACTCCTACTACAACATCTGCCCTGTTGGCCTTCCCCCTGATTCTAACACAAAGACACTCCACCCTGTCTTCACTATACTTGTACTCAAAGCAATCATAACAGTCCCTAACATACAGTGCTACCTCACCACCTCCCCTTCCTTGTCTATCCCTCCTAAAGAGCTTGTAGCCATCAATTGGCACACTCCAGTCATGGGAGACATCCCACCATGTTTCTGTAATAGCCACAACATCATAATTTTCCTGTTTCATCATGGTTTCAAGCTCCTCCTGTTTGTTACCCATGCTGTGTGCACTGGTATAGATGCACTTCAGATGGGCTGATGTCCCCAGCACCTTTTTGCATTTAGAGGTCCTAAGTCCGGCCTGACCTTTCGCAGGTGTTACCACGGTTACTGATCCATCAGTATCCCTTGTATCTTTGTTGTGCTGCATGTCTCCATCCCTTGCCTCCACTGGGATAGCCGGGTGTGGGTCATCGCTGGCACAACAGCCCACAAACTCTGGTAATCTACCCTGGGCCTTATGTCTGGGAGTTCTGGTTTTGTACCCTACCCCCATTTTAAGCAATGGAAAGAGTGATAGATCACTACACTTCTAAGTTACTCTCAAACTAATATCTATTTCAATATTCAGACAATAAATGTACAGAAAATACCTTGAAATTGAACACAAAATCATTCAAGAGCTCCCAAACATTCACTAGAACCTCACATTCTAGTGTCATATAATATACAGTAAATGATGTGATAATAAAACCAGAGGAACTGCTTTGGTATCTTTGTCTACCTCCTTCAAAACACAAGAAAAAACAACTTCTCCCAGTAATGGGAATGGGTTTCACCAAACCCATTTCTATTTGAGAAACAACATATACTTCAGGAAGCCACATAGCTTTTCTGCACAAAATTCTAGTAAATAATAAACACCATTTCCAGATAATTTTCTCAAATTTTTAAACTTGCTATTAAAAAATTTAAGGTATCTCTAGTCTGAATTAGTATCCCTTGACTCACTATACCTTTAAAGGAATTCTATGGTAAGTTCTGTCTAATTTCACAAATCATTAAATCCCCATTTGAAGCAGCATTGGTTAAAGAAAAAACATAAGAAGAACTACAAAAAAAATAGAACTCTATACAATGTCTGCATTCTACATGCTCTCTTCAACTAAAAGCTGGAGCAAATACATAGATTTGCATTAAATGAAAACATACGGGCTCTGCCAGTCTAATGGGGAAAATAACCTAAACCCAGACACTTCAACAGATTGCCTTCATATATCCTCCCTGGATGCCTTCTTACTTGAACTCCAGCCATTTTAAGAGCACCTTTGGATCTTGTTTCTGAAATTTGTCCCAATTTGAACAGATCAGAAGCTTTTAATTTAAATTTCCGACAAGTTTTAGTAGTGTTCCAAGACATATTGATATGGCCATTTCACTGTCCTCTATGCCAGTCATTAGTTAGGTTACAGCATTTAAACTCATCTCTTTCCCTCCAAAATTAAAAGACTGTCTTACAGTTAAGAAGCAAACATTTGGAGGACTTCTGTTTGTCACATGATGGTGACATCTATTCAGTGTCACATCTCTGTATTTTGCTTTTGTCCGCAATTGTGCATGCTAGAACCAATGAATACATATGAAAACTAAGTTAATCAATTCTAGAAGACAGACCTTAAAGAAAAACACAAGTTTTATAGTAAAACTGGGATTCAAGGCCACTCTTACACTGCTGCCAGTGTTTTGCATACCGCCAGTGTGTTTCCCTTTATGGCATCCACTAGTCTCTTCTCTTATAATAGGATATGAGCCCTTGGGACAGGAAAAGTCTTGTTCTGACTTGATATCATAAATATGAGAAATGCCCTTAGCTACAGTAAAAAACCAAGAACAACAACAGGAACACCTTTATAAATGCCAAGTTGTTCCAGTGTAATTTCTGGATACTCTTATTTTGGTTCAAGTCCACATACTATTCAGCAAGCTGAATTAAGAACTTTCATGTGCATACATGAATCATAGAATGGTTTAGGTTGGAAAGGACCTTAAAGACCATCTAGTTCCAACCCTCCTGCCACGGGCAGGGACACCTTCCACTAGATCAGGTTGCTCAAAGCCCCGTCCAACCTGGCCTTGAACACTTCCAGGGAGGGGGCAGCCACAACTTCTCTGGGCAACCTGTTCCAGTGTCTCACCACCCTTACAGTAAAGCATTTCTTCCTTATATCTAATCTAAATCTACCCTCTTTCAGTTTAAAACCATTACCCCTCGTCCTAACACTACACTCCCTGATAAAGCGTCCCTCCCCATCTTTCCTGTAGGCCCCCTTTAAGTACTGGAAGGCTGCTATAAGGTCTCCCCGGAGCCTTCTCTTCTCTAGGCTGAACAACTCCAACTCTCTCTAGCCTGTCCTCATAAGGGAGGTGCTCCAGCCCCCTCATCATCTTCATAGCCCTCTTCTGGACCCACTCCAACAAGTCCATGTCCTTCTTATGTTGGGGGCCCCAGAGCTGAACACAGTACTCCAGGTGGGGTCTCATGAGAGCAGGGTAGAGGGGGAGAATCATGTCCTTCAACCTGCTGGTCACTCTTCTCTTGATGCAGCCCAGGATATGGTTGGCTTTCTGGGCTGCAAACGCACATTGCTGGGTCATGCTGAGCTTCTCATCAACCAACACCCCCAAGTTCTTCTCCTCAGGGCTGCTCTCAATTCATTCTCCTCCCAGCCTGTGTTTGTGCTTGGGATTGCCCCAACCCATGTGTAGGCCCTTGCACTTGGCCTTGTTGAACTTCATGAGGTTTGCACAGGCCCACCTCTCAAGCCTGTCAAGGTCCCTCTGGATGGCACATCCCTTCCCTCCAGCGTGTCGACTGCACCACACAGCTTGGTGTCATTGGCAAACTTGCTGAGGGTGCACTCAATCCCACTGTCCATGTCCCCAACAAAGATGTTAAATAATACTGGTCCCGATATCAACCCCTGAGGAATGTCACTCATCACTGGTCTCCACCCGCACATCGAGCTGTTGACTGCAACTCTTTGAGTGCAACCATCCAGCCAATTCCTTATCCACCGAGTGATCCATCTGTCAAATCCATGTCTTTCCAATCTAGAGACAAGGATGTTGTGTGGGACTGTGTCAAAAGCTTTGCACAAGTCCAGGTAGATGACGTCAGTTGCTCTTCCCTTATCCACCAGCACTGTAACCCTGTTGCAGAAGGCCACCAAATTTGTCAGGCATGATTTGACTTTAGTGAAGCCATGTTGGTTGTCACCAATCAATCATATTTTTCATATGCCCTAGCATAGTTTCCAGGAGGATCTGCTCCATGATCTTGCCAGGCACAGAGGTGAGACTGACTGGCTTGTAGTTCCCCAGGTCGTCTTTTTTCCCTTTTCAAAAATGGGGGTTATGTTTCCCCTTTTCCAGTCAGCAGGAACTTCACCGGACTGCCACAACTTCTCAAATGTGATGGATAGTGGCTTAGCCACTTCATCTGCCAGTTCCCTCAGGACCCATGGATGCATCTCATCAGGTCCCATGGACTTGTGGTGCACCTTCAGGTTCCTTGGATGGTCTTGAACCTGATCTTCTCCTACAGTAGGCAGTTCTTCATTCTCCCAGTCCCTGCCTTTACCTTCTTCAACTTGTGCGGTGTGGCTGGAGCCCTTGCCAGTGAAGACTGAGGCAAAAAAGTTGGAGTACCTCAGCTGTCTCCATATCCCGGGTAACCAGGTCTCCCATTTCCTTTCGCAGAGGGCCCACATTTTCCCTAGTCTTCCTTTTATCACCAATGTACCTATAGAAGCTTTTCTTGTTGCCCTTGACATCCCATGTCAAATTTAATTCTATCAGGTCTTTGGCCTTCCTAACCTCATCCCTGGCTGCTCGGACAATTTCTCTGTATTCGTCCCAGGCTACCTGTCCTTGCTTCCACCCTCTGTAGGCTTCCTTTTTGTGTTTGAGCTTGTCCAGGAGCTCCTTGTTCATCCATGCAGGCCTCCTGGCGTTCTTACCTGACTTTCTCTTTGTCGGGATGCATTGCTCCTGAGCTTGGAGGAGGTGATTCTTGAATACCAACCAGCCTTCTTGGGCCCCTCTTCCTTCCAGGGCTTTATCCCATGCTACTCTGCCAAGCAAATCCCTGAAGGGGCCCAAGTCTGCTCTCCTCAAGTCCAGAGTAGCAAGCTTGCTGTGCACCCTCCTCACTGCCCTAAGGATCTTGAACCCCACCATTTCATGGTCACTGCAGCCAAGGCTGCCCTTGAGCTTCACACTGCCCACCAGCCCCTCCTTGTTGGTGAGAACAAGGTCCAGCATAGCACCTGTCCTCATTGGCTCCTCTATCACTTGGAGAAGGAAGTTATCATCAGTGCATTCCAGGAACCTCCTGGATTGCTTATGCCCTGCTGTGTTGTCCCTCCAACAGATATCGGGGTTGTTGAAGTCCCCCATGATTGTGGGGCTTGTGGATGTGAGGCTGCTCCTATCTGTCTATAGAGGTCCTCATCCACTAGGTCTTCCTGGTCAGGTGGCCTGTAGCAGACCCCCACTATAACATCTCCTGTCCCTGCCCTCCCTTTAATCCTGACCTATAAGCTCTCAGTCGGCTCCTCACCCATCCCCAGACAGAGCTCCATGCACTCCAGCTGGTCAGTGACATAGAGGGCGACACCCCCTCCTCGTCTCCCCTGCCTGTCCTTCCTAAAGAGGCTGTATCCTTCCATTCCAACACTCCAACCATAGGAGCCATCCCACTACATCTCCATGATGCCCATAAGATCGTAGCCCTGCCGGCGTGCACAGTCTCTAGTTCCTCTTGTTTATTCCCCATGCTGCATGCATTTGCATAGAGGCATTTAAGTTGGGCCCCCAATGAAGCTGACTTACTGGCTGGAACTCCTTTGTGCTGCTCTGCAGGTGCTCTCCTGCTGACCTGTGATCCCTCTCCAGGTTCTGGGCATCTCTTGCTGGCACTGGCATCAAGCTGGTAGGAGTGGGATGGATTGAGGTTCCCCTCCCCCGGCAACTTTAGTTTAAAGCCCCCTTCACCAGCTTGGCAAGCCTATGGCTGAAGATGCTCTTTCCCTTCTCTGACAGATGGACCCCATCAGCCCTCAGTGGACCCCATTTCTCAAAGTGAGTCCCAGGGTCTAAGTAGCTGAGCCTCTGGCTGTGGCACCAGTCCCATAACCATTTGTTGATTTGCCAGATTCAACTGGCCCTTTCAAACCCATTCCCTTTGACCGGGAGGACTGATGAAAAAACTACCTGTGCTCCAGAGTGCCTTACCACCACTCCCAGGGCTCTGTAATCCTTGATACTCCTCAGACTGCTCCTGGCTGTATCACTGGTGCCCACATGAAACAACAGCAGTGGATAATAGTTGGGCACTTCCTGCAGTCTGAGGTCTGCACTGCAGCCTCTCCCTTCAGCAGCTCCGTCTGGGTGGAGACATCAGCTGCCACTGGGGTAGATGGTACAGACCCCCCAGATGGGGCTGCAGCCTTTGCTCTCAGATGAGGGCCCGCCATTCTGCCTCGAGGGTCAGGTAGGATGAGTGCCCTTGGCCTGTGCAGAGGGTCACAAATGGTGCCTGGTTGCTGGCTTATGCGAACTTCAAGCCTCTCCACTCGACCAGTGGAATGTCCCTCCTCCAAAGAGATGCGCTGGCGCTCCCTAGGGCTGCCTTCTGTGGGAGTGGTCGCCGTTACTCCTGGCCCCGCTCACTCCTCGTCAGTGGCTCACTCGTGAGAGCTGTCGGCTCCTGGCAGGTCTCCTCACTCCCCTGGGGGTTCCCCGGGTGTCCTGGTTTAGCCAGGATAGGGTTAAGTTTCACCAGCAGTGGGGGGGAGCTCTAGCCGGGGTTATTCAGATCCCATGCGGACGTCACATCCTGGCGCGTGGCTTTGTACATCTGGTCCTCTCACTGCTGTATTGGTAGAGATTTTGCTCTGTTCATTGCTATCACTATTACTGTTATTGTTGTTGTTTGTTGTGTTGCTGTTGCACTGTTGTATTAAACCTTTCCTTATCTCAGTTTTGGGGCTTTATATTTCACTCCCTTTGTGGGGGAGGGGCAGCGGCCGTGTGGTCTCAGACCCTGGCAGGGACTAAACCATTACACCGGCTCAGGAAACTCCCGCTCCTCTGCGGAACGCACCTGCGCCAGAGCTGATCACCTTGGCGAGTGCATGAATATGAAAATATAGACATGTTCTTGTT
Source organism: Bubo scandiacus (assembly GCA_017315185.1). Lineage (NCBI taxonomy): Eukaryota > Metazoa > Chordata > Aves > Strigiformes > Strigidae > Bubo > Bubo scandiacus. Next base: position 35,306 of record MU210182.1, read on the forward strand.
CCCGAACTGACCAAAGGGATATTCCAGACCATATGACGTCTGCTCAGTATAAAGCTGGGAGAAAGGAGGAAGGGGGTGGGGTCACCCTTGGTCCTCCGAGGCAACCACTACGCGTATTGGAGCCCTGCTTCCTGAGAAGGCCCGACATCGCCTGTTCATGGAAGTAGAGAATAAATCTGTTTTCTTTTTTTGCTTCCGCGCGCGGACCTTTGCTTCGCTTTGCTTATATTAAAACTGCTTTTGTTTTACCCACAAGGGTTGGTTATTTTCTTTCCCCTCTTTGCCCTGTTGAGAACAAAAGGGAAGAGGGGGGAAGTGATAGAGCGACTTGGTGGGTACCTGGCATTTAGCCAAGGCCAAACCACCACAGTGTTAAACAGGAGTGGCCCCAAAACCGAGCCCTGGGGGACACCACTTGTGACTGACCACCAACTGGATTTAACTCCATTAACCACCACTCTTTGGGCCCGGCCATCCAGCCAGATTTTTACCCAGCAAAGCGTGCGATCATCCAAGCCTCGAGCAGCCAGTTTTGCCAGGAGAATGCTGTGGGAAACGGTGTCAAAGGACTTAACTAAAGTCAAGGTAGACAACATCCACAGCTTTTCCCTCATCCAATAAGCAGGTCACCCTGTCGTAGAAGGAGATCAGGTTTATCAAGCAGGACCTGCCTTTCATAAACCCATGCTGACTGGGCCTGATCATCTGGTTGTCCCGCATGTGCTGTGTGATGGTACTCAGGATGAGCTGCTCCATCAGCTTCCCGGGCACCGAAGTCAAGCTGACAGGCCTGCAATTTCCTGGATCATCCTTCCAACCCTTCTTATAGATGGGTGTCACATTGGCCAATTTCCAATCTGTCGGGAGTAATTAGGTTAATTAGATTAGACGGAGCAAAATGATAGCTTGACTTGGAAGGGATTGTATGGCAACGGCTGGAGAACAAAAAGTATGGGAGAAGAGCAATGTGATACCCTCTCCCGTATCCTGAGTGATGTTACACAGACACTAATGAAGCTGCAACATTACTGACACACCTAAAAACTCTTGCTCTAAAAGGAGAAGTTCAGGAAAGGCTCATAGCCTGTACTTCACCAAATGTAACAAACGGTAAAGGTGAAACCATTAGTGACCATCTCACTTCTAATGAAAGCAACAGGCAGTGGAGATTAAACATATCTTCAAATCCCTGTTTTGTTTCCTACTTTCAACCATGATAATTGTCAGTTTTTCCATAGGAGAAACTTCTCTCATTGTGTTCAGTAAACTCATCAGAAGGATGAGGATATAACACAGCAACAATAATACTGAAAAGCAAAGAAGGAAAGAAGGAGAAAATGTGCCTCTGGCTGTGGCACCAGTCCCATAACCATTTATTGATTTGCCAGGTTCATGGTCCTGGACAACTAAATAATAAAACTAGTTGTACTGAGGGAATCCAGCCTCCTCAGCCACAAGACAGAGACTGAGAGAACGACCCCCCCACAATGCAGGAGTTAGTCAGTGACCTACTGCATCACATAGACACACACAAGTCTATGGGACCGGATGGGATACACCAGAGGGTGCTGAAGGAGCTGGCTGGGGTGCTCGCCAAGCCGCTTTCCATCATTTACCAGCAGTCCTGGCTGACCGGGGAGGTCCTGACAGATTGGAAACTGGCCAATGTGACGCCCATCTATAAAAAGGGTAGGAAGGATGATCCAGGAATTACAGGCCTGTCAGCTTGACTTCAGTGCCCGGGAAACTGATGGAGCAGCTCATCCAGAGTACCATCACACAACACATGCGGGACAACCAGATGATCAGGCCCAGTCAGCATGGGTTTATGAAAGGCAGGTCCTGCTTCACAAACCTGATCTCCTTCTATGACAGGGTGACCTGCTTATTGGATGAGGGAAAGGCTGTGGATGTTGTCTACCTTGACTTCAGTAAGTCCTTTGACACCGTTTCTCACAGCATTCTCCTGGCAAAACTGGCTACTCGTGGCTTAGATGGGCACATGATTCGCTGGGTAAAAAACTGGCTGGATGGCCGGGCCCAAAGAGTTGTGGTGAACGGAGTTAAATCCAGTTGGTGGTCAGTCACAAGTGGTATCCCCCAGGGCTTGGTTTTGGGGCCACTCCTGTTTAACATCTTTATTGATGATCTAGACGAGGGGATCGAGTGCACCCTCAGTAAGTTTGCAGACGACACCAAGTTGGGTGGGAGTGTTGATCTGCTCGAGGGTAGGGAGGCTCTGCAGAGAGATCTGGACAGGCTGGAGCGATGGGCCAAGGCCAACTGGAGGAGTTTCAACAAGGCCAAATGCCGGGTGCTGCCCTTGGGCCACAACAACCCCCAGCAGCGCTACAGGCTTGGGGAGGAGTGGCTGGAGAGCTGCCAGTCAGAGAGGGACCTGGGGGGGTTGATTGACAGCCGGCTGAACATGAGCCAGCAGTGTGCCCAGGTGGCCAAGAAGGCCAGTGGTATCCTGGCTTGTATCAGAAATAGCGTGGCCAGCAGGGACAGGGAAGGGATCTTCCCCCTTACTCGGCACTGGTGAGGCCGCACCTTGATGACTGTGTTCAGTTTTGGGCCCCTCACTACAAAAAGGACATTGAATGACTCGAGCGTGTCCAGAGAAGGGCAACGAAGCTGGTGAAGGGTCTGGAGCACGTGTTGTATGAGGAGCGGCTGAGGGAACTGGGGTTGTTTAGTCTGGAGAAGAGGAGGCTGAGGGGAGACCTCATCACCCTCTACAACTACCTGAAAGGAGGGTGCAGAGAGCTGGGGATGAGCCTCTTTAACCAAGTAACAAGCGATAGGAGAAGAGGGAATGGCCTCAAGTTGCGCCAGGGAAGGTTTAGACTGGATATTAGGAAGTATTTCTTTCCAGAACGGGTTGTTAGGCGTTGGAATGGGCTGCCCAGGGAGGTGGTGGAGTCCCCATCCCTGGAGGGGTTTAAGAGTCGGGTTGACATAGCGCTGAGGGATATGGTGTAGTTGGGAACTGTCAGTGCTAGGTTAACGGTTGGACTAGATGATCTTCAAGGTATTTTCCAACCTAGATGATTCTGTGACTCTGATTCTGTGAGAGGGAGGGAGAGAGGAAAGGAGTCTGGTAGGTAAAGGCTTCTTTTGCAAGGGAGCTTTCAAGCATTTGAGGTATATTTCACAGATTGTGACAGTTATGGATTTTTTTAGATAAATGTCTGTTAGCTATATTTGTAACTTGTCTACCACCTGAGTCCATATTACCTAAAGAATCAATTTTATTTGGACCAGTAAGGATAACATTACCACATCCAAAACAGAATCCAGAGCTGTAGGAAAGGCTCTTTTCTGGCTGTCTCATAGTTTACATCTGTTAGTCATGCTTTTAGATGAATTAACACATGCTACAGAAACCACAGTTGTATCTACAGATGTGACATACAAGGTAAAAATGGTACCTGGAAGGCAGGCACTAATGAGGCGCTGTGAGAGACGAGAAACCAGGCCTGCGAGAAACCAAGAAAAACAGCCTAAGAAAGCAAAAGTTGAGGCTGATCAAAGAAATGCCTCAAACACTCGCAAGACAAAACTATGAGTCACGGGGTGGATAGTGTGGAGGTCGAAGCTGATAAGGCTGCCCGAATAACACAGGATGCAGCTGGAGGAGGGAGCCCTGTGGAGACAGGACGGCTCTGCTCTGGTGCACCTGGCCACATTTCAAGGGCCATCTGTCCAGTGAATGACCTTTGCTTCATTATCCACAAAATGCATATTAAAGTTAACCCCCCTCAATATGCTAACGAGGGCTAACATGATCATGCTAATTACATCATCCCATGAAACACCTTACCCCTCCCCATACATGGGATACGTAGGGATGTGGGTCGACCTAGGGGACGGACCCAAGGAAAGTGGGTATAAATCAAGAAGGAGGGGGGGGGGGGG
>MU210182.1:39326-53442 GCA_017315185.1 Bubo scandiacus
GAAGAAGACGGATGCCAGCGAAAAAGACAGCTGCCTCCTGTGCCTCCTGGAACCCTCGCTGGCAGGATCAGTGCAGAAACCCAGACCGGTGATCTGTATTCCCCCATTCCCTCTATCTCCCTCTTTTCCCTTTCCCATTAAGCAATGCAAGGCATATTATATTGCTTGCCACAACTTGCTATATACTTAGCCAACTATCGTGTGTTCAATTAGTACATTGTGGGTAGTTAATAAATGTTTGGACTTGGAGACTTGTTGTCCGCTCCATTGGGGATTTGCGAATCTGAGTCACTTGTCCCCCTCGTCTGAGCGGGACGTGACAGGCACTTGTATATTTTCTAGCAGTGCTACTTAAATGGCGTACATAAAATTCTCATTCTCTGTAAGAGGACTAGAGCAAAGCACATTTATGAGTTTAAGACTTTTACATTTCCTGTAGTATAACACAAGGGTCAATTCAATTCAAAACTAATAAAATAAAAAGTTTTAGGTAACGTGTATCATCTTAGAACACACTCCCACAGAATTACAAGGTAAAGATTAAGATTTAAGAGTTGTAAGTGTATGATTTGTGTACTTAAATCACTACTGAAACCATCCAGAATTACCATTTACTGTAACATAAGGTTCAGCAAGCTTCAGAGTTTAAGCAATTTTTAATTATTAATGATTAAGATTATTTTAAAAGGTAAGTTAAATGCACATCTGTTTACTCTGCCATGGTTTATACTTCCGAGTGAAGCATGTAGCAGTAGCTCATAGTGGATTTAAAAACCTCTGATTTATTAAAAGTAAAATTAAGCTTTGTATTTTGATAACTTTTATTGACAGTTTTTTGCTTTATACTATAATATATAGATTAAAATAAACTTTTTCGAAATTAAATATTTTATGATAGCATTGTATACTATGGCCTAAACTTACACTGATTTAGGAATTGCTTTAAAACTAGATAATTACCAAGAAGTACACCTGTGTCCTGAATTTTCAAATGAAGTCAAACTGCTGACTCAAATTCTATATGGGTATACACACTGCCAGAGAGCAGGAATAATTTATTTAGTAACCTGTCTTGCTAAAAATCTGTGAGGTAAACTCTCTGAACAATCTCACAATATTCATGGAACACACTGCTGAAAGATGTGGGAGATACCACAGTGGTAAGACATGGGAGATACCACTTGTTCTGTTTGCTTTTATTTTGGCTGATCCAGATTTTATTTCCTGCTTTTCATTTTTTCTGCATTCTTGGACAGCTTAGACACTTTTAAAAAATTATCTTTACTTGCCAGATAGATAAATAGATGGCAAATAAGCATTATGGAGTGCTAGCTGGGCAAGGCAAGCTTTGGTAAGTTCTTGGCAACATGACAAGCTATATTGCAGCAATTTTACTCTCTCAGTAAACAATAAAGTGAAGTCCATTCTACTAAAGTACCGATTGTAACTGGAGAGGCTTTTTTCATAAAAAGAGATAAAACCACGTTATATTGTGGACTAAGGATAAGAAGGATCATGGTGTTATTCCACAAGAATCTTGGAATTCCATAAGCATTTTGGCTAAACTCCAATCTGGCTAAATATATTTGTATACCTACGCTTTTCTCCATAGTTCAATGATGTTTATTCTACTCCAGAAACCTCCCATCCCTAAGTGGTGTACTGTTTCTGGAACATTATTGCTACTGTGTTTCAGTGGTGGCTAAGAAACTTATATTCAAAGGACGGAGAAATCTAAGACCTGTTCAAGTTAACAGGAACTCACTGAGGCCAAGATTTCACCCATAATGAATAAATCATAACTGAGCACTTTGGGATGAAAAACATTCCAAAAATGTAAGGTTATTAATATAAGTACACATATACCAGAATTACCAGATTGTACTTATTTTTACAGCTAAATACAAAGAACAGGTATTCCAAATATCATTTTACAGTATTTTACCATTCATATTTTAAGGGAAAAACTTTAAACAGCAGACATGTCTGTACCAGAGTACAAGTTTCAAAGAAACTAACTCCAAAACTTAGTTTTGCTGAGGTTTTTTACTATTTCCTGCTTTGTTCTAAAGAGGCCTCAGTCTGAGGTTTCAACACAAGATGGCACTCTAAAGACTTCTTGACTGAAAGAAAAATTATTGACACCCAGAGGGATCTTTTTAAATCATCTTATTGAATACATTTTGAGAATTTTTTGTCCTCTATAATTGTCTCACAGATCTTTAAAAATACATTCAATTATGCTGTTTTACCAATGGCTTTAGTATTTGTAAATGAGATATTCAGGAAGGCATACAGACAGTAAGATAGTCATTAGCTACACATCTTAAATTATACTATGTAAAAGCTGAATAAGATTGCAGAATTACAGAATGATTGAGGTTGGAAGAGACCTCTGGAGGTCATCTGGTCCAATACCCCTGCTCAAGCAGGCTCACCTGGAGCCAGTTGTCCAGGACCATGTCCAAATGGTTTCTGAATATCTCCATGGATGGTGACTCCACAACCTCCCTGGGCAACTTGTTCTCATGCTCAGTCACCCTCAGAAAAGGTGAAAAAGGTGGAAAAGTGCTTCCTGATGTTCAGATGGAACCTCCTGTGTTTCAGTTTGTGCCCATTGCCTTTGGTCCTGTTACTGGGCATCACTGAAAAGAACTGGGCTCCATCCTCTTTGCGTCCTCCCTTCAGGTGTTTATATACATTAATAAGATCCCACCTGAGCCTTCTCTTCTCCAGGCTACACAGTCCCAGCTCTCTCAGCTTTTCCTCCTATGTGAGATTCTTCAGTCCCTTAATCATCTTAGTGGCCCTTTGTTGGACTCTATCCATCATGTCCATGTCTCTCTTGTACTGGGGAGACTAGAAATGGACACAGTACTCCAGGTGTGGCCTCACCAGTGCTGGGTAGAAGGGAAGGATCACCTCCCTCCACCTGCTAGCAATTTTATTGTCTAATGCAGTCCAGGATACCATTAAACTTCCTTGCCGCAAGGGCACATTGCTGGCTCATGTTCAACTTGGTGTCCACCAGGACGCCCAGGGCCTTTTCTGCAAAGCTGCTTTCCACCTGGGTGGCCCTCAGCATATATTGGTGCCTGGAGTTGTTCCACCCTAGGTGCATGACTTTGCACTTCTTGCTGAACTGCATGAAACTCCTGTCAGCCCATTTCTCCAGCCTGGTGAGGTCCCTCTGAATGGCAGCACAACCCTCTGGAGTATCACCCACTTCTCCCAGTTTAGCATCATCTGCAAACTTGCTAAGGGTACACTCTTCTCCATCATCCAGATCATTAATGAAGATATTAAACAGGACTGGACCCAGTATTGACCCCTGGGGTACACCACTAGTTACTGGCCTCAAACTAGACTTTGTGCCACTGATCATCACCCTCTGAGGCCAGGCATCCAGCCAGTTTTCAATCCACCTCACTGTCTTCCTATCCAGTCCATGCATCAACAGCTTGTCTATGAGGATCTTATGAGACAGTGTTGAAGGACTTACTGAAGTCCAGGTAGACAATATCCACTGTTCTCCCCTCATCTACCAGGCTAGTCATTTCATCATAGAAGTTTACCAAGTTGGTCAAGTATGACTTCCCCTTGGTGAAGCCATGCTGACTACTCCTGATGATTTCCTTGCCCTTAATATGCCTGGAAATGGTTTCCAGGCTTAGCTGTTCTATCACCTTCCCAGGGATCAATGTGAGGGTGACCAGTCTGTAGTTCCCTGGGTCCTCCTTCTTGCCCTTCTTGAAGATAGGAGTGACATGTGCTTTCCTCCAGTCTTCAAATATGATAATATATTATATTTTTATTATACTTACTTTAATCACATCCTTAAATACAATAACCCCTTTTATTGACTTGTCCTGGTTTTGGCCAGGATAGGGTTAACTTTCCTTGGGCTGAGAGGGAGCACAGCTGGAGGGCTGGGCCCAGATCGGTCATTGGAGTATTCCATATCATGTGATGGCATGCTCAGTATATAGGCAGACGGTGCTCTCTCATGGCCGTTTCGGTTTGCGGGTTGGCGCGGCAAGATTTCTGGTGTGGTCCGGATCGCTGCTGGGGGGGCGGGCTGGGTACTGGTCACCGGTCGGTAAGCCACTGCTGCATTTTACCAGTTTGGACTTACTATTGTTACTGTTGTTTTGTTACTATTACTATTTTTTTTTTTTATTCAACCTACGAATTTTCTTTTTTTTTTTCCTTCCCTATTTCACCGGGGGGGGGAAGTAAATGACTGGCCACATGGTGATTGGCTACTGGCTGAGTTCAAACCATGACATGACTCATGATTTCATTATATTTAAATGTTTGTAATAAAAGTACTATTATCACATGCTGAATCCCTAAAATAAGATATCTCTCTGCTAATATAGTAGCAAAACTGTTGCATTATTAAAATGCAACTGTGAGAGATGAGAAACTAGGCCTGCGAGAAACTAAGAAAAACAGCCTGAGAAAGCAAAAGTTGAGGCTGATTGAAGGAATGCCTCAAACACTCGCAAGACAAAATTATGAGTCACAGGGTGGATGGTGTGGAGGTCGAAGCTGATAAGGCTGCCCCAATAACACAGGATGCAGCTGGAGGAGGGAGCCCTGTGGAGACAGGACAGCTCTGCTCTGGTGCACCTGGACAAATTTCAAGGGCCATCTGTCCGGTGAATGACCTTTGCTTCATTATCCACGAAATGCATATTAAAGTTAACACCCCTCAATATGCTAATGAAGGCTAACATGATCATGCTAATTACATCATCCCATGAAACACCTTACCTGTCCCCGTACATGGGATATGTAGGTATGTGGGTCGATCTAGGGGACGGACCCAAGGAAAGTGGGTATAAATTGCTGAGTTGCTGAGGAGAGGGGCTCCGAAGATGAGGACAGCGGTGGGGGACCCTTCTGAAAGCATCAAAAACCCGCGGCAAAACCACAAGCCAAGAAGGCAGAAGCCCAGGGAAGAGGGAGAGCTGCAAGTCACCTCCCCCCTGAGCGGGAAGAACGAGCTGCGAATGAGGGCAGCAGTGACTCGGAGTGGGCGGAGACTGGAGTAACGACACCCCACGCCCCTCATGTACAAGAGCAGCCCCCAGGGAGCACGAGCGACCAGGAGCATGGCGAACAGGGCGTGGCGCATCAGAAGGTTGTGGTGCATCAGTTTGCGCGGCAGTTCGCGCAGACAGGGCACAGTCCATCTGGGTCTAGAACTTATATAAGCTAGTTTCATCTTATCGTCCTCCACGAGTGGACTGAACCATGGTCTCCACTCGGGTCAAAAGCACCACCAGAAAGAACGTGGCGACCCAGACGGAGCTGCCACGCAAACATGCAGCGGTCCAGGTCGCGGGCTGCAGGGAGTGCCTGAGCCTGTCAGTCCTGCTGAAGGGCAGCAGTGACAGCACCTGTGTGCGATGTGATCACTTGGATGACCTGCTCAGCCTGGTGGCAGAACTCAAAGAAGAGGTTGAAAGATTAAGAAGTATTAGGGAGTGTGAAAGGGAAATTGATTGGTGGAGTAGCACCTTAGCACCCCTGAAGCAACAGGAGCAAATGGAGGCTCCAAATGAGGTAGGTAATCCCTCATCCTCATGCTACCAGGCAGAAGGAGGGGACCTAAGAGATGGGGGAGACTGGAAACAGGTCCCTGCTGACAGAAGCTGGAAAATCCCCTCCCGACCTCCCTCACCCTCCATGGTGTCCCTTCACAATAGATTCGGGGCCCTGGAACCTTTGAGTGAAGAAGAGAAGGAGGAAGAAAATGAGACAAACATGGAGGAAGACCAACGTCCACCAAGGCCGGGTCGTTCCAGACCATGTATTAAAACTAGTTCTAAAAAAACCCCCAGAAGAGTCATTGTAGTGGGTGACTCCATTCTGAGGGGTGTCGAAGGCCCAATAAGCAGACCAGACCCGCTTCATAGGGAAGTCTGCTGCCTCCCTGGGGCCCTGTGGGAGGCATTGGCCTGTCAGCCCTGCAGAGCCTCTGAATAGCTAGGCTCAAAGCTAGGCTTTGATGAGAAACAGGCCATGGGAGAAAGATAAGAAACTGCTGAGTTGTGCCAAGGTGGCAGAGGAAAACAACGGACAGCTGCAACACTGAACTGTGGAAAAGTACTGAACTGTGAGAAGTTACCGCTGCGTGAACAGCGCGTGAACAAGAAGGTGATTGGTCTGCACAGCACGTGTTAGAGTGGTCTTATGCTGATAGGAGAAAAGGTTGATAGCTGTCTAATTGCAGATTTGCTAATTATGAAGCAAGAGCTTTGGCGAGAGCATAAGTATGTACTATTGGAAAAATAAACGGCTTTGCTTGTTATAACTCTCATCGAGTTGTGCAGGTCCGATATCCTCCCGCGACAAATGGTGACCCCGATGTCCCAGGATGGAGCGCGGAAGATGCCGCAGGAGGATCCCCGATTGGAGGTACTGTCTGCAGCGGGGCTGTGGCAGGGAGGATGGAAAACAGTCGATCGACGGAAAATCACCCGGGAGAGGTGATCAATCGGGGGCAGCATGGGGCAGAACATGTCCGCAGAGGAGACGGCCACTGTCAGACTCCTGCTGCATATACTCTCTAAGAGAGGGATAACTTATACTCTAAGAGAGGGATAACTTATAACGAAACTTCTGTAGAAAGGTTACTTAAATGGTGCAGAAACCACGGCTATCCTGCCGATACCCTCACAGCCTTTGAACCAGCAAAATGGGCTGAAATAGGTGAACGGTTGTGGGATGCCATTTCCAAGGGGGATCAGCATGCCAATGAGCTAGCGACCACTTGAAGTTGGTTTTGGACACTCTTAGAGCACGGAGTTGGCGGCGGCAGCCCCGGGCTTCCCTGAGCCCCCCCGCCGCGGAGCGACTGCCTGCGGCCATCTGGCACCGCGCGATCGTCCATCCCGCCTCCCCCGAACACCAAAAGCGGCAGTTTTTACAGAAGGTGCTGACACTGTGATGCCGAGTCCCTTGTCCATTCTAAAAGGACTAACTTTAAACCTTTCTGATGGTCAGTGCACTAAAGGCCTTGATTTAAAAACAAAGAAGGGGGAATTTTCTGGATACACCACATAATCAACTAGCAATGGCTTTAGATATTCTTAATGGTGTTTTGATGTTTGTAGTATTTGTCATTTGATGTTGTGTGAGTAATAAGTGTCAGGGCCCCTTTGTGTGGGTGTGTGACTGTTCTGCGGGTGTGAGGCGCAGCCCAGCTGCAGCTGCGGAGTGCGGAGTTCTCTGACCCGCAGTTCCGTTATCCCGCGAGGGAAGCGGCCGCAGAGGAACGAAGCGCAGGGCAGACTCTGTACCAGTGGGGGGTAGTGCAGGACGAGGGAACATTCCTTAGTACAGAGCGCCCTAGTGCCCGCCCGCTGGGTCATCGGTGCTGCCTGTTTGTTCAGGCTCAGTGTTTTAAGTGTCATAGGTAAGATATCTCCTCTAGCAGGAGGCAGTAATTCTGTGTTCATTGTTGTCTTGAATTTAGGTGCGTACTCTGTGGGGAGAGTGCACCCTTGTACCATCTGCCTGAGGGGGATATTGTCAGCTTACTTGGGTAGCGTTTTAAGGTAAAGTAGACGAGATGGGAAGCGGCCAGAGTGGGGGAATAGTCAAAAAGAGTCCCCTAGGCTTGGGGAAAGTGATTAAGGGGTCGGGGGCACAAATTGTGTTCTCCTCCATCCGTTCAGTTGGGGGGATGGATGAAGAAGAATACAGGAGAACTCAACAGATGAACTTGTGGCTCCAAGACTGGTGTTACCATCAGGGCTTTGGATTTTTCAATCATGGGTTGGTATACAGGGCACCAGACCTTTTGGCATTAGATGGAATGCACCTGTCCCAGAGGGGGAGGAGGATCTTGGGGCAGGAGTTAGCTGGGCTCATTGACAGAGCTTTAAACTAGATTTGAAGGGGGAAGGGGGCAAAACACCAGCCCATCTGAAGTGCATGTATACCAATGCACACAGCATGGGTAACAAACAGAAGGAGCTTGGAGCCATGATGAAACAGGAAAATTATGATGTTGTGGCTATTACAGAAACATGGTGGGATGTCTCCCATGACTGGAGTGCGCCTGTTGAGGGCTACAAGCTCTTTAATAGGGACAGGCAAGGAAGGAGAGGTGGTGGGGTGGCGCTGTATGTTAGGGACTGTTATGATTGCTTTGAGTACAAGTGAAGACAGGGTGGAGTGTCTTTGTGTTAGAATCAGGGGGAAGGCCAACAGGGCAGATGTTGTAGTAGGAGTCTACTATAAGCCACCCACCCAGGACAGAGAGGTGGATGAAATATTCTATAGGCACTGTAAGAGTCGGTCAGAAGATCAGCATTGTCTCAACATTGTCATCAGGGACATGGACAGTGAGGTACCCGACAACTGCCTGTCTGGAGCGCAGTTGCCGATCCCTGGAGTGGAATGTGGTGCAAAGGCTCCTGAATGCTCCTGTGTGGCACAGCCAGTGCTGTGCTGTTCTCCTGAGTACTGAACCGTGTGGTGCAGGCAGTGCAGTGCTGTTCTTCGGTGCCTGAGCCGTGTAGTACAAAGAGTGCTGTGCTATTGTTCAGTACCTGGGCCTAGCCGGAGCTGTTAGAGATAATTGCATAGCTACTGTCAAAAAGATGGATCGCGACTGTTGCCATAACATCGATGAAGAAATCATGAACCTTAGATGAACTTTGCTTCATTATAATACCAAAACACACCTCCTGGTTGAAGGCTACCCGCCTCCAAGACTGATCACACCTCGGACACTCCCCCCTGCGCACGCGCGATGGCCTCGCTCGAGAAGGGCGGAGATATGATAATTGAATTCTGAGAAGGGCGGAGACCCCTGAGGCAGAGGTGGTGCAAGGTGTGTTACTGAGCATAAAAGATGACTTCTGGACAACGAAAATTGGGAAGGAAGCTTCCCCACCAAGGACCACGACGATTGACGACGCAGCATCAGCTGGACCCGGGACCCTTAGGAGATCAGCGGTGGTAGCTATAACCTCTCTCCCTCCTCTCTCTAAACTTAACTTTACTTTTCTCCTTTCTTTCACCCATCTCTAACTATCACGTGCCGCTTCACAGGCAACACAATCAAGTTTCACTGTTTGATCACTGCTATCCCCTTTGGTGTTGGTCACCTTAATTTTGCACTTTCGAGATCGTAGCAAACGAGCCATCACGAGTCCACCAAGTGGACCGTGACAGGCACTTAGGAGAAATCACACGATCGCTTGTCCTTGTTCTTGTGGGAGACTTTAACTTCCCAGACATCTGCTGGAAATACAACACAGCAGAGCGGGACCAGTCCCGGAGATTCCTGGAATGTGTGGGAGATAACTTCCTGACACAGCTGGTGAGTGAACCGACCAGAGAAGGTGCCCTGCTGGATCTCCTCTTTGTGAACAGAGAAGGACTGGTGGATGATGTGGTGGTTGGAGGACGACTAGGGCACAGAGATTATGAAATAATAGAGTTCTCTATTCTTAGAGAGGCCAGGAGAGGGCTAAGCAGAACTGCCATCCTGGACTTTCAAAGGGCTGACTTGGTCTTGTTTAGGCACCTGCTTGAAAGGATCCCTTGGGAGACAGTCCTGAAGGGTGTAGGGGTCCAGGAAGTCTGGGCACTCTTTAAGAAGGAACTGTTAACGGCTCAAAGAGCAGGCAGTCCCCAGGTGCTGTAAGAGAAGCCAACGACAGAGAAGACCCCCCTGGCTGAACAGGGAGCTTTGGCTGCAACTCTGGGAGAAAAGGAGAATTTACAGCTTTTGGAAGTAGGGGCTAGCCACTCACAGTGATTACAAAGAGGCTGTGAGGCTATGCAGGGCAGAAATCAGGAGGTCTAAAGCCCAGCTGGAAATTAATCTGGCTTCAGCAATCAAGGACAACAAGAAATGTTTCTATAAGTATGTGAGCAGCAAAAGAAAGACCAGAGAGAGCCTCCATCCCCTGCTAGATGCGGGAGGAAACATGGTAACAAGTGATGAGAAGGCGGCTGAGGTGCTTAATGCCTTCTTTGCCTCAGTCTTTAATAACAAGACCAGTTGTATTTAGGGAATCCAGCCTCCTCAGCCACAAGACAGAGACTGGGAGAACGACCCCCCCGCAATCCAGGAGGAGACAGTCAGTGACCTACTGCATCACACAGACACACACAAGTCCATGGGACCTGATGGGATACACCCGAGGGTGCTGAAGGAGCTGGCTGGGGTGCTCGCCAAGCCGCTTTCCATCATTTCCCAGCAGTCCTGGCTGACCGGGGAGGTCCCGACAGATTGGAAACTGGCCAATGTGACGCCCATCTATAAGAAGGGTTGGAAGGATGATCCCGGAAATTACAGGCCTGTCAGCTTGACTTTGGTGCCCGGGAAGCTGATGGAGCAGCTCATCCAGAGTACCATCACACAACACATGCGGGACAACCAGATGATCAGGCCCAGTCAGCATGGGTTTATGAAAGGCAGGTCCTGCTTGACAAACCTGATCTCCTTCTACGACAGGGCGACCTGCTTATTGGATGAGGGAAAGGCTGTGGATGTTGTTTACCTCGACTTCAGTAAGTCCTTTGACACCGTTTCCCACAGCATTCTCCTGGCAAAACTGGCTGCTCGAGGCTTGGATGATCGCACGCTTTGCTGGGTAAAAAACTGGCTGGATGGCCGGGCCCAGAGAGTTGTGGTGAATGGAGCTAAATCCAGTTGGCGGCCGGTCACAAGTGGTGTCCCCCAGGGCTCGGTTTTGGGGCCACTCCTGTTTAACATCTTTATTGATGATCTAGACGAGGGGATCGAGTGCACCCTCAGTAAGTTTGCAGACGACACCAAGTTGGGTGGGAGTGTTGATCTGCTCGAGGGTAGGGAGGCTCTGCAGAGAGATCTGGACAGGCTGGAGCGATGGGCTGAGGCCAACTGGAGGAGTTTCAATAAGGCCAAATGCCGGGTGCTGCACTTGGGCCACAACAACCCCCAGCAGTGCTGCAGGCTTGGGGAGGAGTGGCTGGAGAGCTGCCAGTCAGAGAGGGACCTGGGGGGGTTGATTGACAGCCGGCTGAACATGAGCCAGCAGTGTGCCCAGGTGGCCAAAAAGGCCAATGACATCCTGGCTTGTATCAGAAATAGTGTGGCCAGCAGGGACAGGGAAGGGATCTTACCCCTGTACTCAGCACTGGTGAGGCCGCACCTCGATTACTGTGTTCAGTTTTGGGCCCCTCACTATGAAAAGGACATTGAATGACTCGAGCGTGTCCAGAGAAGGGCAACGGAGCTGGTGAAGGGTCTGGAGCACAGGTCTTATGAGGAGCGGCTGAGGGAACTGGGGTTGTTTAGTCTGGAGAAGAGGAGGCTGAGGGGAGACCTCATCACCCTCTACAACTACCTGAAAGGAGGTTGCAGAGAGCTGGGGATGAGTCTCTTTAACCAAGTAATAAGCGACAGGAGAAGAGGGAATGGCCTCAAGTTGCACCAGGGAAGGTTTAGACTGGATATTAGGAAGCATTTTTTTACAGAACGGGTTGTTAGGCGTTGGAATGGGCTTCCCAGGGAGGTGGTGGAGTCCCCATCCCTGGAGGTGTTTAAGAGTAGGGTCGACATAGAGCTTAGGGATATGGTGCAGTTGGGAACTGTCAGTGTTAGGTTAATGGTTGGACTAGATGATCTTCAAGGTCTTTTCTAACCTAGACGATCCTGTGATTGTGTGATTCTGTAAATCAAGGAGGGGGGAAAGGAAGAGGCGATGAGCCTGGAGAGTGCAGTGAAGTGAAGAAGATGGATTCCTCCTGGAACCCTCACTGGCGGGATCGACACAGGAACCCAGACCGGTGATCTGTATTTCCCCATTCCCTCTATCTCCCTCATTTCCCTTTCCCATTAAGAAATGCAAGGCATATTTTATTGCTTGCCACAACTTGCTATGTACTTAGCCAATTATTGTGTGTTCAATTAGTACATTGTGGGTAGTTAATAAATGTTTGGACTTGGAGACTTGTTGTGTCTCCGTTGTCCACTCCGTTGGGGATTTGCAAATCTGAGTCACTTGTCCCCCTCGTCTGAGCGGGACGTGACATTACAATTGGTGTAGTCGGCAGGATCCCCTTCGGTGTTGGAAAGTCTTATGAGATACTGGTTCTCTATCCGACAAACTCGGACAGGGACAACCGGGAATTGGCCCCTCAGCTCTATGCTGGGAGAGGGTCGGAGGGATACTGATTCTCTATCCAGTAAGGACAGGGAGAATCGGAAGTGACCTCTCAGCTATAAGCCAGGAGAGGTTTGAGCAGTGGCAAGCCATGACTGGCCAGGAAATGTCGGTGCTTGACTGCTCCCCTATTTTTGAGAAACTGAAGGAGTATAAGGCTTGTCCTCCTCCTTTAGTAGAGGTTTGGGCCCACGATAACTGGCATAATCCAGAAGCAGTGGCAAGCTATATCAGTGCGCTTGCGGGGCTGCGAGGGTCGCGACCAGGCAAAGGAAAATCTATAGTGTGCTCTGTATTAGGGGCAGCACTGACGGCAGCCCAAAAAGATAAACATGTTAAGAAACAACTAGACGGGGAAATGATCAAATCCTTACAAGATCTGGTAAAAGCTCTCCAGGATCAATTGGTTGAGGAATGTAATGTTGCTGAACAAAAAGCTAAACTCTGGCAAGAGCAAACTGAAGTTTTGAAAAGCCAATTAGCTGATGAGTGTAACACCACTCAGTGACTTCACATGGCTCTGTTAGATGCCTTGGACCGAGAAAAAATCTCACAGTCCAAAGAAGAGGGGAATGAACAAGAAACCTGCAACCAGACAGATCTTGGCTCTGTTCCGGATGGTGAACAGGGAGTTACGAGTCTGGCAAAATCAGATGCCAGACCCTTGTATCCGTCAAAGGAGTTAAGAGATAAGCCAAGAAATTTTTTACTGTGAAAATGAGGGGGCAAATTTAAGACCATGAATTAAAACGGAGACCACCGAGGGTCAGGGTGGAAGAGCTCCGCAGGTCACCATTCAAACTACACCATATCCAGCGACTGAGCTTGCAAAAATTCAGGAGAAATATACCAGACGAGCTCAGGAAACTGAGACTGAATACGTGTGGAGGGTATCTTTGACTGGTGGCGACCGAATTTTGTTATCAGAAGATGAGGCCCAGGGGTACTGGGGGCCAGGGGTTTTCTTAGTTACTGATGACCAGAGAGAGCCGTGGTCGTTAACTCAACGAGCTGCTTATTGGGCTGGGGGTCTGGACCCCTTGGAAAGGGGGGATCCAGTATGTATTGAAACCCCAACCGTAAATCATTTGACTGAAAGTCTGCAGAAGGCTGCTTGTCTCCAATTAATGCATGACAGGCGTTTGGTTCCGCAGCAGCCTTCCCCGATGCTATTAATTGCTAACCCCGATCAAATGACTCCCCTGATTCGGGGCTTGCCAGACTCTTTGAAATCACATGCAGTACAATTACAAGATCATTTGCAGAATGCATTAGCCCCACGAGGGGGGAGATGGGCGGGGGGAGAACCCATGACTTGGGGAGAGATAGCTCAGGACTTAATAAATTACGGCCGCAGAATGGGCCTTACCGGGGGAACGGGTAAACATAAGCCCTCGGTACGCAGAGTGGAACAGTAGGAAAATCCGTCTCCTTCCCCTTCGCGAGTTTTAAGAGCAAAGAGAAACCTCTTGTGGACTGAGGGAATTGGACAGGGGATTCCCCGAGAGTTAATGGATGGTATGCCTATGTCATGGTTTAGCCAGGATAGGGTTAAGTTTCGCCAGCAGTGGGGGGGGGGAGCTCTAGCCGGGTTATTCAGATTCCATGCGGATGTCACATCCTGGCGCGGGAGCGCGGGGCGGTGGCTTTGTACATCTGGTCCTCTCACTGCTGTATTGGTAGATATTTTGCTCTGTTCATTGTTATTACTGTTATTCTTATTGTTATTGTTGTTGTTTGTTGTGTTGCTGTTGCACTGTTGTATTAAACCTTTCCTTATCTCAGTTTTGGGGCTTTATATTTCACTCCCTTTGTGGGGGAGGGGCAGCGGCCGCGTGGTCTCAGACCCCGGCAGGGACTAAACCATTACAGCCTACTACAGTTTTAGAAAAGCTCATTCGAGCCTGGAAAGACAAAAGAAAGCTGCCCCCCCC
>JADKXW010017794.1:0-40909 GCA_017315185.1 Bubo scandiacus
CAGTTAGATTCAGCACACCGCACAGTCCATGTTCCTTCAGCAATGCTAGCCGGATTCTGCAACGCCATCTTAGATGCTTGTTGGGTCTGCACCTTTAATTCCTTAAAGGCATACCTTGTTAGTACATATAATTGCTAAGTTAAATTTTCTAAAACTATTTGAGGTTACACAATTACATTATCAGGTACAATTCATTAATGCTTAATTTGTGGGATCAGACCCCTTCAGCTAGTCTTTGATTACTTCATCTTGCTGTGGATGGATGTGGTGTTGTAAGGACCACATACAGTTATATGAGCTAGCCTTTATTTTGGAGGTGATTCCCGATAAGTGAACTCATTAAATGTACCTGTAAAATTTCCTGGATTGTTGATTGTAATTGATTGGCAATGATTTATTCCATCCTCAGCAGGTATGATTCCACAAATTATATAATAATGTAAGCAGATTACAAATAATAACTAGCCGATAATGCCTACAACCATTGAAAGTGCTAAAAGTAACATAGGTCTCCTGTTGTCCAGGATCAATGCTCTGTAAAACACATACATACATAACAAAACAATGATGGTTAGAAAGAAGGGACAATCCACCTGGTATTGATGCGGTATTCTTTCCCATGGGCATCAGTAGCCACCCATGAACAAATATTGATGGGAGTTTTTAGGGTTAGGGGTACTTGCCCCACGGTGGGCAAGTCTACTAGAACAGGTTGCCCAGGATAATGGAGCGGGTTTGTAGGGTCTTTAGTCTCTTTTTTCCTGGCGAGTATGGATGGAGGCTTAGGACAGAACGCGGTAAGTCGTGGGCATCCATTAATTCCCCACCGGCTGTTTATCTTCATTACTGCATCTGGCACCCGTTGTGACCATCCTGGTTCGAGGGGTTTTAGGGCCTGCTTTAAAAGTCCGTTGGTGCGTTCCACAATCCCATTTGCTTGGGGATAGTATGGAGTATGGAAAATCCACTGGATTCCTTCATCTCGAGCCCACTCCTGAACCACCCCGGCAGTAAAGTGACTACCATTGTCTGATTGGATCGATTTGGGCTTAGGCAGGCAGCTAAACCAGCGTTTTAACCCCTTCACCGTATTTTCTGCAGTTGCTCGAGATACAGCTTCTGCTTGGGTTAGGCCTGATACTATTTCCACCCCCACCAATACATAGCGTTTTCCGTCGGAGAGCCGGAAAGGGCCAATATAATCCACCTGCCAGGCGTCCCATAGTCCCTTGTTGTCCCTTAGGTGTAGGGGTTGGTCCTTAAGAGGGTTGTGCTCTCCCAGCCAAGTACGGCATAGACTACACGCTGAAATAATGGTATTGCACAATTCCCTGGTTACAGACCATCCTCTGCTTATTGCCTCTTTAAACAAATCTTTGCTTCCTGAATGACCCCGCTTTACATGCAACCATGCCAGTAAGTGTTCCCATTTCTCCTCCTCACCTTCTGTAGCAGTTCTCATCAAACGAGTCATTGAATCCACCTGGTTGTTTAGCAGGTGGGCAGGGTGATTTCCTGACTGGTGTGCAGCAACCCATCCTACTAAAAAGGACTTCCGTTTTGCAATGTTTAAGATTTCCTCCCACTTTTCACGCTGCCACACTGGTACCCGATTTACTTCCCAGTGGTTTTGTTCCCAAAATGTGAGCCATTCGGTACATCCCTTGAATACGGCATAGGAGTCTGTGTAAATAAATACTGGTTCAGTAGTCTCAGCTTCTTTAACAATCACGCTCCATACCGCTGTTAACTCTCCCACCTGAGCACTTCCCTCACCCTCTGTTATGATTCGGTCCCCCGAGTCAACATGCAGTGCTACTGCTCGGTATTTCCATACCTTTCCCTCTCTTCTAGAAGATGCATCGGTGAACCATACATTTTTTAGATGGGTTTCAAATGGGGGAGCAGGTTTTATGTATGCGGGGGGGGGGTTCAGGGTGGTCGGAGGGTGGATCTTGTATTTTGAGCACTTTGGGTGCCCCCTCCTCTATCCGATACGTGTGGCAGTAATGATCTAACTGTGCATACCACTTCCTCACTGTGTCTCGCTGCGCAACCCCCACAGGAGGGGGGGTTCCAGCCAGTACTGGTTTCAGGACCTTAAAGGGTCCTCGTAGAATGATTAGTTGCTGCCTTATGATTTTTTCAGCTTCCTGCAAAGCTAAACTAACCACAAAAAGACCCTTCTCCCAGATCGAGTAACGCTTTTCTGCATCTTTGAAACTGCGCGAATGAAACCCTATAGGGCGGGTGGTACCCTCCGGCCCACGTTGCCACATATGTATGGATAGTCCATGAATTGCAAAACCCCACTCAATTTGGAATGGATCTGTTGGATGTATTGGCCCTAAAGCCTGATATACTCCAGCCTCAAAGATTAACAGCTTTAAGGCTTCTTCATGGACAGGAGTCCAGTCCCAAATAGCCCTTTTGCGTGTCAAATCATATAAAGGACGAGCTATGATGGAAAAATCAGGGATATGTTTCCTCCAAAATACCAGCAAGCCTAAGGCATGTTGCAGCTCCTTGTTTTCAGGGCTCTTTACTTCTTCCAGGGTAGTTAAAGTTTCTGGGGGAATACACACTGTTCCTCCCCGCCACCAAATACCCAGAAACTTTACCTCAGAGGATGGGAGTTGTACCTTTTCAGCTGGAATTTGGAGCCCTAAATTTTCTAGGTGGGTGATTATCTCTGTCTGGGTATGTCCCACTGCAGCAGCATCAGAGCCACCAATCAGAACATCGTCAATATATTGATATATCCTGACCCCTTCCCTTGGAGGGATTTGAGCAAGCTCCTGTGCTAGTGCATAATGAGCGATGGTCGGTGAATGGCAGTATCCCTGGGGGAGACGTGTAAAAGTAAATTGCACGCCTTCCCATGTAAAGGCAAAGCGATCTCTGTCTGCCTCCTGTATGGGGACCATAAAAAACATATCTTTCACATCAATAGTTGCTAAGATCTGGTGGGCTTGTTCCTGTATGGTTGCAATCAATTCAGCTATGTTAGGTACTGCAGCTGTTAAAGGACCTGTATTGGCATTTAATCGCCGATAGTCAATTGTCAGTCGCCACTTTCCGTTAGGTTTACGGACTGGCCACACTGGGGAATTATAGGGTGAGTGAGTTGGAATGATTATCCCTTGCTCCCGCAGCTCGGCTATTACCGGAGTGATGCCCTCCCTTGCACCTAACGGTAAGGCGTAAGGTTTCACATTAACAGTTTTAGAAGGAGGAAGTGCAGGCGCTTGCTGTAAAAGTCTTATAGAGGCAGTTGGGGACCCAAATTTCCATTCCCTTCCTTTTGAATCCACCCAGGCTTGTCCCTTCAATAGGTCAAGTCCCAGGATATTTTCGGGGAAATTTCCCAGGATGATAACAGCCTCTGTGGCAGTTTCATTCCCAGGTAACCAGCATTTCATCCGAGCAGTCGGCTGTGGCTTAGAGTCCCCGAAAACATCTGTAACCCAGATCTGCTTTTTGTCAGCAATTATGCCATTCCGCTCAGCAACCTCAGTTTGGAGTGCTGAAATCTGAGCACCCGTATCTACTAGAAATGTAACTGGAGTTTTAAAGGGACCGAGCGGAAAGGTAATCAACAAGTCTCCTTTAGTATTCTCTGTGAGCCTCCTTAAGTGGACCCACCCGCCATCCCCCGGCTCACTTACTGGGGATGGCGCACCCAGTTTCCCGACCCTAAATCAATCAAGTCCTCTTCAGGGGCAGTTGGTGTTTGAGAAGCAATTACCACCATCTCGTTAGTTTTCAGTTCTGTCCCTCCCTTTGCCTGAAAGGTTCGCTCAGAAGGGGGGGGCAGCTTTCTTTTGTCTTTCCAGGCTCGAATGAGCTTTTCTAAAACTGTAGTAGGCATACCATCCGTTAACTCTCGGGGAATCCCCTGTCCAATTCCCTCAGTCCACAAGAGGTTTCTCTTTGCTCTTAAAACTTGCGGAGGGGAAGGAGGCGGATGTTCCTGCTGTTCCACTCTGCGTACCGAGGGCTTATGTTTACCCGTTCCCCCGGTAAGGCCCATTATCCGGCCATAATTTATTAAGTCCTGAGCTATCTCTCCCCAGGTTATGGCTTCTCCCCCCGCCCGTCTCCCCCCTCGTGGGGCTAATGCATTCCGCAAACGATCTTGTAATTGTACTGCATGTGATTTCAGAGTCTGGCAAGACCTGAATTAGGGGAGTCATTTGTTCGGGGTTAGCAATTAATAGCATCGGGGAAGGCTGCTGCGGAACCAAACGCCTGTCATGCATTAATTGGAGACAAGCAGCCTTCTGCAGACTTTCAGTCAAATGATTTATGGTTGGGGTCTCAATACATACTGGATCCCCCCTTTCCAAGGGGTCCAGACCCCCAGCCCAATAAGCAGCTCGTTGAGTTAACGACCACGGCTCTCTCTGGTCGTCAGTAACTAAGAATACCCCTGGCCCCCAGTACCCCTGGGCCTCATCTTCTGATAACATAATTCGGTCGCCACCAGTCAAAGATACCCTCCACACGTATTCAGTCTCAGTTTCCTGAGCTCGTCTGGTATATTTCTCCTGAATTTTCGCAAGCTCAGTTGCTGGATATGGTGTAGTTCGAATGGTGACCTGCGGAGCTCTTCCACCCTGACCCTCGGTGGTCTCCGTCTTAATTAATGGTCTTAAATTTGCCCCCTCATTTTCGGGGTAAAAAATTTCTCGGCTTATCTCTAAATCCTTTGTTGGGTACAAGGGTCTGGGTGCTTTTGCCAGACTCGTAACTCCCTGTTCACTATCCGGAACAGAGCCGAGATCTGTCCGGTTGCAGGTTTCTTGTTCATTCCCCTCTTTTTCGGACCGTGAGATTTTTTCTCGGTCCAAGGCATCTAACAGAGCCGTGTGAAATCGCTGAGAGGTGTTACGCTCATCAGCTAATTGGCTTTTCAAAGCTTCAGTTTGCTCTTGCCAGAGTTTAGCTTTTTGTTCAGTAACTTTACATTCCTCAACCAATTGATCCTGGAGAGCTTTTACCAGATCTTGTAAGGATTTGATCATTTCCCCTTCTAATTGTTTCTTAACATGTTTATCTTTTTGGGCTGCAGTCAGTGCTGCCCCTAATACAGCACACACTACAGCTTTTCCTTTGCCTGGTTGCGACCCTCGCACCCCCGCAAGTGCACTGATATAGCTTGCCACTGCTTCTGGATTATGCCAATTATCATGGGCCCAAACCTCTATTAAAGGAGGAGGACAAGCCTTATACTCCTTCAGTTTCTCAAAAATAGGGGAGCAGTCAAGCACCGACATTTCCTGGCCAGTCATGGCTTGCCACTGCTCGAACCTCTCCTGGCTTAGAGCTGAGAGGTCACTTCCCGATTCTCCCTGTCCTAATCGGATAGAGAATCGGTATCCCTCCGACCCTTTCCCAGCATAGAGCTGAGGGGCCAATTCCCAGTTCTCCCTGTCCGAGTTTATCGGATAGAGAACCAGTATCTCATAAGACTTTCCGACACCGAAGGGGATCCTGCCGACTACGCCAATTTAAATGTCACGTCCCGCTCAGACGAGGGGGACAAGTGACTCAGATTCGCAAATCCCCGATGGAGCGGACAACAAGTCTCCAAGTCCAAACATTTATTAACTACCCACAATGTACTAATTGAACACACAATAGTTGGCTAAGTATATAGCAAGTTGTGGCAAGCAATATAATATGCCTTGCATTTCTTAATAGGAAAGGGAAAAGAGGGAGATAGAGGGAATGGGGGAATACAGATCACCGGTCTGGGTTTCTGCACTGATCCCGCCGACGAGGGTTCCAGGAGGCACCGGAGACATCCGTCTTTTTCGCTGGCATCCGTCTTCTTCGCTTCACTGCACTCTCTCTCCCCGGCCCCCGGGCCCCCCCCACCTCCCTTCTTGATTTATACCCACTTTCCTTGGGTCCATCCCCTAGGTCGACCCACATACCTACGTATCCCATGTACGGGGAGGGGTAAGGTGTTTCATGGGATGATGTAATTAGCATGATCATGTTAGCCCTCGTTAGCATATTGAGGGGTGTTAACTTTAATATGCATTTTGTGGATAATGAAGCAAAGGTCATTCACCGGACAGATGGCCCTTGAGGTTTTGGCCAGGTGCACCAGAGCAGAGCCGTCCTGTCTTCACAGGGCTCCCTCCTCCAGCCCCATCTTGTGTTCTTGGGGCAGCCTTATCAGCTTCGACCTCCACGGAATGCACCCTGTGACTCATAGTTTTGTCTTGCGAGTGTTTGAGGCATTTCTTTGATCAGCCTCAACTTTTGCTTTCTCAGGCTGTTTTTCTTAGTTTCTCACAGGCCTGGTTTCTCGTCTCTCACAAGGGCTATCCCTGCAACTCCCTGATCATGCGAACGCACCATCCAAGAGAGCAGGGATTCCCCTGGTCTCTGCTTAAATCTTTCATTTATATTGTTTACTTCATACTGTGTATAATCCTCTATCATATCCTTCCTCACAGCTTGCCCAATATTAGGATCTCTACCGGGATCCCACTGCACACCCTCTTCTGCAATCACCACATGCACTTTCTTAAAATTCACTCGCCCTCTCCTTCTCCTATACTTATATTGTGCTACTCACACTGTGGCTTTC
Source organism: Bubo scandiacus (assembly GCA_017315185.1). Lineage (NCBI taxonomy): Eukaryota > Metazoa > Chordata > Aves > Strigiformes > Strigidae > Bubo > Bubo scandiacus. Next base: position 6,608 of record JADKXW010017794.1, read on the forward strand.
TCCGCCACTGTCTGATAAGTATCCAGCTTATCAGCAAGCAACTTATTCTGGCATTGCAACAGCACTATTTGACTCTGCAAATCACACATCTGTCACTCCATCTGGGAGCACTCTAGCAACAGCCTCTCTTTACTCTGGTGCTGTTTTCTGTATGCAGTTAACAAAATCCACCCTTGTTTACTTGAATTTGTAGTTTCTTTTCCTTTTTCAATAGGTACCTTTTCCTACAATTTAAAACATCCAATAGTTACTTTAAATAATGGCATTTTTGTCGAATCCCACTTCTGACACCAATTTATGTTTTGCTGATTAGGGATATCAATTACACTCACACACCAGAGTGAAAAGAGCAGGCGTACTTTACTAGAAATAACTAAATAATATAACAGAATAATACAGAAAACATACAGTAAGAAAAGAGAGAATAGTGCACTCAAACAAATAGGAAAATACAGGGTAATGCATCAAATCATTACTACAAGAGAGAGAGAATAGTGATTAAGAAAGATCCATCACCACTTGCATACGTTACCATCATCCAGACCCGCAGGCGCTGGGCAGCCCCGGTTACAGCGAGGATTTGCAGAGCCTGTCCCGGCAAGTGGGAAATCCTACGCGGTGCGTCCACCCATAGGTGAGGCTTCCAAAGTCGCTGTGAGCGGGTCCAGCCTTATATACCAAAAATCAGCAAGCCAGAATAGCTGGCACCTTTGTTTTAAGCGGAAATATCTGGTTTTCATCTCACATTAGGTTCCCCCAGAGCCTGGCCAGGGCTCAAGGGAGAAGCTAAGGGAATTCCTCTGCTTATCTAATTGGATTATGCGCAAGGTCTCACATCAGGCCACAGTGCCAAACTACGGTCTCCACAACCCTGTTATTTTATCCACACACAAAGAAAGATAAAGATACATTCAAGATAGCTACATCTTCCATACATATTTCACTAATGACTACATATGGAGTTAGCAGTTTCAGTTCAGGGCCTGTTGCTCAGGCTTCAGTATTCCCACCTTTTACATCAGAATAGTTGGTTTGCTATAACTTAGTATAATACCAATTAGCACAATGGTTATCAGTTATAAAATGTACAGGATTCATCTATAGGTCAACTCTGGCTTGGGCCTGTTGTCCAAGCCTTAGCACTTCACCAGTGAGACCAAAATTTCATTCTCTGCAATCAAAGTACTTGCTGGCAAATTTTTTTAGTCCTGAAAATATTTATATTAAAATTAATGTTAATACATTGTGATCTGCACACATCCTAAATTAGAAACTAAAACTTCCCTGAAAATCTTCCTTTTAGATCTTTTTATGCAATTATCTGGCTATTTTGATACAGGCAAATTTTTGAATTTTCTTCTTCACATAGATGGATTTATAACAGGGATATATTGATTTAAACTAGTTTTATTACTACTAATGCTCTGCTAAGTTTTAAAGACAACACAATACTGAACAGAATAATGTGTTCTATTAATAAGCATTCTATTGAAATACAGAGCAGATCTATTGTGTTTGGCTGTTCAAATAAACACTAAGATAATTTTCTATAAATCATCTCCAGCCTAAAAAGATGATTGAAATGGAATTTGTTTTTTTTAAAAAAGTAATAAAAACAATGAAATCTAGTTTGAAAAATTAACCAAGAGATTTTAATCAAAAAGAGTTTTCTCTAATCAGACATGTTTGGACCTCGTTTAAAGCATGATTATTCCCACAGGTACAAAGGACCTCTAAAGGCACTGGTTGTAGCAACAGTTTGAGGAAAGAAGTTTAAAAAGAGATTCAAGCTCTGTTTCATAAATGAAATAAAGCAGAGATGGCAAAACTTTTATCCACACTGCACAATGCTTGAATCTTGCACGCATACTTAAGCTGGCTCAGGAACCAGGAGCTAAGTATCCATGTCAGTGCAGTAACTGCTTGAGCCTGCTAATTAAGCTCAATGAGAAGAACTAATTAATGATGCAGCTCTACTGCTTCTGGGAGCCGAGCTAATATCACTATGCGGTTAAACATATCAGCCCATTTGGAGCAGGCTCAGGTATCTGACCAAAGCATGCCCTTAAGTAATTCATTTCTGATATCAAGCAACAAATAAAGATTCTGTTTCTTCACTGGTGACCCAGCATGTGATCTCCCACAGGCCCCCTCCTCTGTGCCTCATCTGCCACATATGGAAAATGCTCTTGTAAGAGTGCCTGAGCAGGGAAGGAAAATAAGCACCTTCTGATCACTAGTGTAACTGCACACACTGAAATCTTCTTCATTAACTCTGCAACAAAGCATCCTCATTTCCTGCATTTCTGATTGCCACAAATATTGTACTATGTGCTCAGGTTAAAAGAGAATGCTTTTTATTGATTTCCATGAACAGGCACAATTCAGGCATATTACTGGACAATCAGTTTATTGAGATGTGAAAACTCAGGTTCTCACCTGAGGTTCTTGGGCTTATTTCTGACCAAAAGAAAAAGCAGCATTCAAAAGCAGCAATCTGAGGAGACTAACGACCCCGCTGGCATTTAAAAGTTTTGCCTTTTTTGCATGAGTGCTTCTTATGGCTTTTTATATCTCATAAGTAGAAAAAAATTAACAGACTTGATTCACCACTCTTACTCCAGCGATAACTAATAGCTTGTTACTTCATTAGAGACTCATGAAGTAACAAGTTAAAGAGACTAATGAAGTAACAAGCGATAGGACAAGAGGTAATGGCCTCAAGTTGCACCAGGGAAGGTTTAGACTGGATATTAGGAAGTATTTCTTTACAGAACAGGTTGTTAGGCGTTGGAATGGGCTGCCCAGGGAGGTGGTGGAGTCCCCATCCCTGGAGGTGTTTAAGAGTAGGGTTGACATAGCGCTGAGGGATATGGTGTAGTTGGGAACTGTCAGTGCTAGGTTAACAGTTGGACTAGATGATCTTCAAAGTCCTTTCCAACCTAGATGATTCTGTGAGAAAAAAATTAATCAAAAGGCTCAGGAATCAAGATAAGGACAGAGAGGGGTGGCTCACCCATTATGGTCACAGGCAAAAGACAGGCTTGTTAGGAGAAGAAAAAAGATGTCACTTTAATTCAAAACACTAATGATAACGACACTTAACAGACAGAATGGGACAGTGAGAAGCATTACCATATTTTAAAAACACTTCCCCCCATTCCTCCCTTCTTCCCGGGCTCAGTTTTGTTCCCGATATTTCTACCTCCTCCCCCAGTGGCACAGGGGCAGGGGATGGGGGGTGCACTCAGTCCACTGCTTCTTCCTCCAAGGTGTGGGGGAAGCACTCTTCTGCATTCTTCCCCCTGCTCCACCTGGCGTGCCTCTCACTGGAGACAGTCCTCCACAAAATTTCTCTACCATGACTCCTCCTCATGGGATGCATTCTTCTCGAGATGCTCCGGCATGGGACACCTACACATGTTGCAGTCCTCCCAGCACTGAACTACAACAGTGGGGGGCTGCTTCTTCTCACAGAGTCCTGGGAGTCCTCCACAGGCCATGGGAGAATCGCTGCTCCTCCAGTGACCTCCATGGGTGGCAAAGAGGGAAGCCCTGCCATCTCACCACCGGATACAGGGGGGATCTCTGCTCTGGCGCACCTCCCCCCCTTCCTCCTCCGTCCTTCCACTAACCTCAGTGTTCACATAGGTGTCCTTCTCATAACTCATCCTCAAAGTCCCAAGACCCTCTCAGGTTTCCCTTCTTAAATATATTATCACAGAGGCGCAACCACCATCGCTAATTGGCTTGCCCTTGGCCAGAGGTGGATCCGACTTGGAGCCAGGGGAGCTTTCAAGAAGCTTCTCACAGGGGGCTACCACTATAGCCCCCTCCCCTGATACCAAACACCCCACCACACAAACCCAGCACAGCCAAGAAGCTGTATTAATTGGAGTGTTGTGCTTTATGTGATGAATATATGGATCTCAGGAAAATAAGTGGTCTCCACAGCTGTCACTTGAAATCCAGAAGAGTGACCTCACTTGTTCACAGGCTGTTCTACCTCTGCAGTCTCACGAGCATATTTATGAGACAAGTTCTCTATTGAAATTTTCAGTCTCCTTTTCTGTAACCATAAACAGAAATGGTCCCTGACTCAAATGTTGTTCTCAATATGGCTGTGAGTAAAAGCTTTTCTGCTGAAAAGACAGGAGGAGGGGATAGGAAAAGGGGAAATCACCACCCCTGGATCCCACGTTGTCGCAGAGTAGCCAGCCTGGTCCATAGGTGATGGGTCGACCAAAGACACACGTGGGGTGTTGCCTTTATATAGTCTTTATTATGCATGCACAGTAGGATGTTCCAGAAGGTTCTCATTTTCTCTGGCTTGTACCTGCACAGATAGACAAGTTCTGTCTCTGGGCGACAACAGGAGGGAGGGGGAGAGAAACAGCCCACCGCCCCACCTCCGCAGAGCTCGCTCCGCTTTCCCCCCACAGGGTGTCCCATCCGAGTTGTTTGAGACATCCTCAAATAAACAATTTTTGTTTATGAACAGTTTGTGACACTACCTTGTGGCTCAAACAACGAGATTCAGTGGAGTGTCTTGAAGGTCATCTTCTAGGTTGGTGGAGTGTTTTCAACGTTATCTTCTAGGGTAGCAATATGAACATAGTGGACTGCAGGAGAAAAGAGAGAAGAAATAGAAGTGTAATAGAATAGATGGGTAATCATACATCGGATAATAGCTATGCCAATTATCAAGAACAAAAATCCAATCAATAAAGTTATTCCAATTTGTACTAACCACTTCCCCCACCCTGTGAGTCCCCAGGACTACAGGAGGGAGGTGAACCAAGATCCAGTGAACCAGTCCTTTGGCTGGAGTGACTGGAATATTTCAGCAGTTTGATTGGCAATTTCTTTCAGTTTGGCCCGCGTTTCCTCTACAGAAGTACTGGTAGTATGGATAGTTACACAACGTTCTTCATCACTTAAATTTAACATACCACATAGCCCTTGCTCTTTTAACAATATCATATCTAAAGCTAAACAATTTTGAAATGTCATCTTTGATACTTGTTGGACTTGTAAATTCTGGTCTCTTAAAGCATACCTTGTCCAGTTACTTAGAAGGTGTACCTGCCAGGTGATGTTCTCTAGAACAAATTGATGTCACGTCAGGATTACAGATGGAGTAAAGATGTTTTCTGCGGGAGAAACAGACATGCGAACGATCACACTGTGATTATGCAATGCCAATTTTATTATGGTGGGGCAAGCCTTTTATAATGCAGGTGAAAATCACATGATACAATCACATGGTATAATTCTTTCTGATTGGACAGTTAGCTTTGCACCTGCTCCTTAAGCTCTCTTCTGATTGGATGAGAACTGCCACATCGACATTGTACAAACTTCTTTCTGCGCCCAGACCCACACCCTGAATTGTTTATCTTCCTGGGTTCTTCCTCATTCTTTCAGGGTCGTCTCCTCGTCACATCCTCATCGAAGCTGAGGCTTTGCCAGTCTTGCTCATATGCAGGATTGCTCACATGCCAATTTCCTCGCAGGAAATCCTTTAGAATCCCCACAGTTTTCCATTAGAACATCCTCATGCTAGTCCCAGGGGAGACAGGTATATACTATTTTTACAAGTCCGGGTATCATTATAATCCATAAAACATACTTCAGGTTTTGCAGTGAGTGGCAGGCTCTTCAAAGGGTAGTGTGTACAGGGTGTACCACAACATTTACTCCTGTTATAATCTTCAGTTTTATTATGAATTTTATTGAACAGCCTATCTTGATTTTTATATCCACTAGAAGGGTAACTCCAAGGAGTACACATGTCCCTTATCAGAACCCTTACTCTCTCCAAGAGCCAGGTTTCCGGGGGGTCTCCTGGGTCAGTATTACAATCAAGAACAGATCAGACCAGCTATGTTGTGGGGGATTTGTGTATTTAGACTGGGGAAGGGCAATGCATATCCCTTGGTTAGTTCTATTCCACATTATTATAAACCCACAAATTAATACCAATGCAAGGATTGAAGGAGTATTACTTCTACTCCCCCCATGTTCCCCTCTCCCAGAGGAGAGGAGGACAAGGGTCCACATGAGAAACAGTAAATACATACTAAAATTATTACTAAAACAACAATTAAAATTGATAAACCTATACTAAAAATGTAACAGTAGCAGTATTCACCGGGATCTGACACTCTTTCGACGGGGCAGATATGTTTGGCAGATGACAAATCGCGTCTTCTTTCTGTAAAAGAAAAGAGAAAGCTTGGTTCTTTCAAACCGGCTTTAAAAAGAAGGGGTTATTCATCTAGTATTGATTTTGTGGTCTTTTCCATTGGCATCGGTAGCTACCCAGGTATAAAGGTTCAGTGGGGTTTTCAAAGTTCATGGAACTTCCCCTACTGTGGGTAGGTCTACAAGCACAGGTTGCCCTGGATAATGTGGGATTTGTTTGGAGCCCATCAATTTTTCTATTCCTGGGAGAAGACTCAGGGGTTTCAGGCAGAAGGCAGTAAGCCTAGGGCATCCGTTCGCCCCCCATCGACTACTGACCTTGGTCACAGCATCCCTCAGGCATGCTGGCCAGTCAGGATCATGCAGCCTTAGAGCACACTTCAAGAGGCCGTTAGTTCTTTCACTATCCCATTTGCTTGGGGATAGTAGGGAGTGTGGAATGTCCACTGTATCCCTTCATTTGTTGCCCATTCTTGGACCACCCCAGCAGTGAAGTGGCTGCCATTGTCTGATTGTATTGATTTGGGCTTGGGTAGGACACTGAACCAAATTTTCAACCCTTTTACTGTATTTTCTCCAGTATCCCATGTTACAGATTTGGCCTGGGCAAGTCCGGACACTATCTCTACTCCTACTAGCACATATTGCTTTCCCTCCAATCTCCTAAGGGGTCCTGTGTAGTCGACCTGCCAGGTTTCCCATAGCCCTTTCCCATCTCAAAGGTGGAGTGGAGGATTTTGCAATGGATGTTTCTCCAGCTGAGTGCGACATAGGCTACAAGCAGAAATCATGGTACTGAACATCTTTCTAGTGATGGGCCATCCTCTACTCCCAGACTCTTTCAGGAGGTCTACATCAACCTTTTCTCCTATCAGCATAAGACCACTCTAACACGCGCTGTGCAGACCAATCGCCGCCTTGTTCACGCGCTGTGCACGCGGCGGTAACTTCTCACAGCTCAGTACTTTTCCACAGTTCAGTGTTGCAGCTGTCCGTTGTTTTTCCCTGCCACCTTGGCACAACTCAGCAGTTTCTTATCTTTCTCCCAAGGCCTGTTTCTCATCAAAGCCTTGCTGCTTCTCAGGGGCTGTGCAGGGCTGACAGGCCAATATCGACTTGCCTCTCTCTCACATCTCCCTCCTCTTTGTTTTAAAGCTGCACCTGCAATACTTGCTTCAAAGCTTTATCAATTAAGGTTTAGACAAACTTCAAAAAAACACAGTATACATAAAATAATTCTACAAAAGGTTAAAAATAAGACAGCAGTTACAGTTACTAGTTGAAAAGAGTAGGCTGGCTTCACTGATAATAATTAAAGCATATGACTAAGTATTACAAAATAAGGAAAATAACTCCTTGAGGGGCTCATCACTCCAGTCCTTGCAGTCTTTCTGCTGGTTACACACTTTATTGACATCTATGCATTCTCCACTTCTGCACTTGAATTTGCCAGGTCCAGAGCACTGAATAATACTGTCACAACTTGCTTCATCAGAGGCATCCAGGCAGTCTCTCACACCATTGCACTGCCTACTCCCATGGATGCAGTTCCCATCTTCACATCTGAACTGGTCTGGTCTGCAAGTCTGAGAAGGGCAGTTGACTTCATCACTTCCATCCTTGAAGTCAGGATCTCCATCACAGCACCACTTTTTGTGGATACATTCACCTGAGCTGCATTGCACCTCCATCACACTGCCATCTGTTAGGCACGCACTGACCACTGATGCACACAAAATCAGATTCAGCACACGTCTTCACACAAGCACTCTCATTACTGCCATAAAGCATATGACTAAGTATTACAAAATAAGGAAGATACAGAATAGTACACTTACTTAATCATACATCAAAGCCAAAAGCATAAATCCTGTACTATAAGCCGTTTGCCATTTATCATTTACCACAGATCCACACCTGATCGATACTGACTAAATTATAGAGAACACCGCACTCCGCAGCTGCAGCTGGGCTGCGTCTCACACACGCAAAACAATCACACAACCACACAAAGGGACCCCTTACACTTATTATGCACACAACATAAAATGACAAATACTACAAACATCAAAACACCATTAAGAATATAAAGCCATTGCTTGTTGATTATGTGGTGTATCCAGAGAATTCCCCCTTCTTTGTTTTAAAATCAAGGCTTTTGGTGTACTGACCATCAGAAAGGTTTAAAGTTAGTCCTTTTAGAATGGACAAGGGACTCTGCATCACAGCGTCAGCACCTTCTGTAAAAAACTGCCACTTTTGATGTTCAGGGGAGGTGGAACGGATGAGCGCGCGCCGGGGGCGCGGTGCCAGACTGGGCCGCAGGCAGTCACTCTGCAGCGGGGGGGGGGGGGGCGGGGGGGGGGCGCAGGGCCGCCGCCGCCAACTCTGCACTTGCAGGTGGGGGGGCGCGAATGCTGAGTACAGCCATGAGCGATTGCCTCTAGTATATCTGTTGTAAATGAGTTTTTAAGTCCGTCCTCATTAATGCTTTTCTGTAGTTCTTTAATAACAGAAAAATGAAGTCCTTCCCAATGTGGCTGATGTCCCGGTTCATAAATTACAGGAGCAACAATCTTTCTCGCCATGTCCATATCCCCTTGCGCCAAGGCTTCTTGCCTCACTTGTACCCACGGATCATCCCCAAGTAAGGGAGGACACAGGCCAGGTTCTCTTTTAGGTTCTACAGGGTCAGGGTCTAAAGGATTGTCGCAGTCAAAAGACCCAGCATATAAAGCTTGCTGCAGGGGTTCAGAACATGTGTCCTCGCCCTCTGTGTCCTCAGATAAATCTATTAGTAAACGTCTGAATGCTTTGGGGCATGCCGGCGACTTGGGAGAGTCCCCATCAGAGTCCTCATCGGCAGGTAGTGGACATGTGGAAGGGGCTCGTGGCTTTTCTGGGGGTGTCTCAGCCACAACTATGGGATCCGTCCGAGAATCGGATCCACTAGGTTACGTGGCATTGGCTGCAGCTGCCGCGACAGTCCGATCCCTTTTTAACTGTTTCAGGGAATCATTTACCAGTTGCCATGTAGTTAAAGATGATGCAGCAGGGACCCCATTCCTTTTGCACCAAATAAGGAAAGTACGTATCGCCTTTTCTTCATATTTGATTCCCATCTTCTCCAGAATTCTTATCAAAATATATAAAATAGACTTTTTCTCTGCAGAAATTTTCACCCCCATCTTAGATCCCAGCTGCTCACCTTCTATCCAGGTGCCTTCAGTTACTTGTCCGGACTAGTCGGCTCACCTCCGCCGATCGTAAAGTTCAGCTGAGCTCCACTTCCACGGCTCGGCTTCCGCGGTCCTCGCTCTGTCCCAAATCGAGTTGGGATTCGCACGTCGGGGTCACCAGTTGTAGCGGCCAAAATAACGAGTCAGAGTGTTCTTCTTTCTTTCTGCAGGGCAGGGGCCATCTTCTTTCTTTCTTCTTTTTTTTTTTCTCTTCTTACAATAGTACATACTTATGCTCTCGTTAAAGCTCTTACTTCATAATTAGTAAATCAGCAATTAGACAGCTATCAACCTTTTCTCCTATCAGCATAAGACCACTCTAACACGCGCTGTGCAGACCAATCACCCTCTTGTTCACGCGCTGTTCATGCAGCGGTAACTTCTCACAGTTCAGTACTTTTCCACAGTTCAGTGTTGCAGCTGTCCGTTGTTTGTCCCGGCCACCTTAGCACAACTCGGCAGTTTCTGATCTTTCTCCCAAGGCCTGTTTCTCATCAAAGCCTTGCTGCTTCTCAGGGGCTTCGCAGAGCTGACAGGCCGTTGTCGACTTGCCTCTCTCCCACATGCAACCACTCTAATAGGTGTTCCCATTTTTCTTCCTCTCCTTCTGTCGCTAACACAGCCAAATGAGTAAGTGAGTCTACTTGGTTGTTCAGAATGTGTGCTGGGTGGTTCCCTCCCTGATGGGCACCTACCCATCCTATTAAGACAGATCTTTTCCTAGCTGCTTGCAGGATATCTTCCCACTTCTCCTTTTGCCAGACAGGTACCTGGTTTACCTCCCACTGGTTTTGCTCCCAAAAGGGGAGCCACTCGGTGCACCCTTTGAACACAGCGCATGAGTCTGTATAGATATATGTAGGGTCCATGTCATCCCTTTCTCTCATAATCGCACTCCAGAGTGACACCTACTCTCCCACCTGTGCACTATCCTCGCCCTCTGTTATGATTTGTTCTCCAGAATCAACACACAGAGCTACTGCTTGATATTTCCATACTTTACCTTCCCTTTTCCATGAGGCATCAGTAAACCATACATTCTTTAACTGGGGCTCATAGGGAAGAGCCTCTTTTATATAGGAAAGATGAGCTTCCTTTTCTGGGGAAATAGATGATTTGTCCTGTAACAGTCATATGGAGGTGATGGTGTGAGATCTGACTTTCCATTCCCCCCCACTCGAGTCCTTCTGTTACTGATTTGTTATTAATTTGAGCTGATTTTAATGATTTCTGGTGATTTTGATTTAAATAAGGAATGATTTGGAGTAACCATACAACCAATCATGCTGCTACAAAGTCCTTTGTAAAGTCCCAGGCTAAGGCCACGTAGGCCAGTAATAATCATTAACCAGATTTCTATTCAAACAATAAGATTCATGACCAGGTACCATTGTTAGGCTGTTTGGTAAGGACGATTCATTGCCTGTCGACCAGGTGTTCTAAAAGGATACACCAGATGTTCTAAAAGATAGATTATGAAAGGGCCTCGAAGCATGTCAGAATTGTAATGTGAGCCACAGTCCTTGAGACAAGGACATTGAAGGGTCTTTCTTTTGAGTCAGTAGTCGCAAAAGCAGCCCCCCGACTCATTTCAGGACTCAAGTGCACATGACCGGAAAGAGGTGGGAATAAGAAAATGAGTTACGGGAATTAGCATGTTTATGTATGAGGACTTGTTTATTATGTATTACTGTATCCTATATAATCAGCACGCTACACGAGTTAGGTGTGTGTTGTTGGTGAGACAACTCCCCAATGCACCTGGCTGTTAATAAAGGAGTGTCTGCTTATCTACATCACATTGGTGTCGATAAGTTCTTTTATCCCGTTTGGTGACAGTTTCTGGCAAGCCAGATGGGACCTCGCTGAAAGAGACCGGAGGAGTAGGGGACCTGATCGGTTCCAGCCGGCACCAAGGTATTCTTGGGGATACACATCGATCCCCGATCCATAAGGCTCTTTGCGAGCTCCCCTGGAATTGGTAAGACACTTCTTATTACGTTTGGTTTGGAACGTCTGCCCATCAGATGTGGCGAAAGCTGCACAGGGTTGGACTAAGGGTACCTGTTTGCATTGGGAGCCTAGGCGTCTGCCCCTAAGACATAAGCGAAAGCTGTTGCAGGGTTGGACAAATTTGGGTATTGGAAAAACCTATATGCTATAGGTTTTTGTTGGTATTGGTATATTTTGGTATCAAAAAAAAAAAAAAAGAAAAAATTGGTGGTGTTTGTGTGAGTTTGAGACATACAAATAAGTACAAAGCGAGCGTGGAGCTTGGATCTGTGGTTCTGTTATCCTGCAAGGGGTGCATGTTACGGAGGCTCCCAAATGAGCAACCAACCACCAAAAATAAAAAATTATTAAAACAGTTAACTAGCTCTCCGTAAATTACAGGTTCGAATGTCTGTGAGAGGAGAACAGAACAACTTTCTAGGGTTTAACGGCAACCCAAAACGCATAACAAAGAACTCTATGGGGTTTAATGACAACCCAAAACGCAGAACAAAGCCCCACTCCCTAGGGTTTAACGGCAACCCAAAACGCTTTATCACTCACCTGACAAGTGAGGGCTCTCAACCTCGAGGACCTGCTCAGGGCAGTGTCCTGACCCAAGGCCCCTCGAGGAGTTTCCTTGAGCAGCGTCCTGAACCAAGGGGAGAGTCCTCAAACGCAGCATGCAGCTCCAGGGGACAAGCTCAAAATGGCTCCCCCAGGGGACTCCATTTATACCCAGGCCGAATCTGACCTGTAGTCAATAGTGGCTCCCATTGGCCAAAGGCCCCAATTACCGCGAGGCCCTGAGAACAAAGGCAGCCAGGAGCTGCTGCACTTCAGCAGCCAAGAAGCTCTGCTTTCATTGGGTGGGTGCACCTGCCACAGTGCAGCCAGAGAAGAACAAAGTGAAAGATCGAGTGATTGTGTGTATGTGAATTTTAAAATATTTTGAAATGGCATCTAAACGAACACATTTGTTCAAGAGTAAGAGTTGGTAATTTGGCTTCTGATGAAAAGGTACCGAAGACTTCCCCTTTAGGATGCCTGTTAGAACACTGGGGAGAAATACATGATGACTTACATAAAAGTCAAATGATAGAGTATTGTAATCATTGGTGGCCTTTATATGTTTTGGAAGATCAGGAAAAGTGGCCTACCAATGGAACTTTGAGCCATAACGCCATATTACAATTAACATTGTTTTGTAGAAGGGAATGAAAATGGAATGAAGTTCCATATGTAGATTTTTTCTTTTATTTGAGGCAACAAACTGATTGGCAGAAAGAATGTAAACTGATTAGTAGAGATAATTTGGTAATGGCTATGACTTCTGAAAATAAGAAAATAAAGAAATGTTGCTCTGCATGTGATACTGGGAAAAGGTGCATAAAACATGTAGCACCCAAAGAGGATGAAGTAGGACCAGAATTAGATGTAGCCCCTCTGAGAAGAGAACAGAGACCTCAGAGGCAGGGATACAGAGGTAGAAGAGATAATGAATCAGTAGAGATGCTGGAGCCAGAAAGTAGTGGAGTGCTTATTGTAGAGAAGGGCATTGGAAACGAGAATGTGCAAAGATGAGGGGTGGTCAGCAAGAGGCAGCAAGAGTAATGATCCTAGATGACTGAAGGGGACCAGAGGGGAACCCAGATGAACCTCTGGTTGTAATTAAGCTGGGAGAAAAAGAGGTTACATTTTTAGTAGATACAGGAGCAACATTTTCAGTATTGAATACCTGTAAAGGGAAATTCGGAATGAAAACAGTAAACATAAGGGGAGCAACAGGGAAAGAAGAAAACAGGCCATTTCATAATTACACATGGATTCTTGTATGTACCAGAATGTCTGATACCCTTGTTAGGAAGGGATTTGTTGTTCAAATTAAATGCACACATTGTTTCTGAGGAAGGCGAACTCTTCCTAAAAATACCTGAGTCAAAGACAGGAGATATCCTGATGATAAAAGTGTAAGAGTCGGTCAGAAGATCAGCATTGTCTCAACATTGTCATCAGGGACATGGACAGTGAGGTACCCGACAACAGCATGTTTGGAACACAGTTGCCGATCCCAAGAGTGGAATGCGGTGCAAGGGCTCTTGAATACAGAACTGTGTTGTACAAAGAGTGCTGTGCTGTTCTCCTGAGTTCTGGACCGTGTGGCACAAAGAGTGCAGTGCTATTCTTTGTACCTGAGCTGTGCGGTACAGAGTGCTGTGCTATTGTTCAGTACCTGAGCCTAACTGGAGCCATCAGAGATGACCGCATAGCTACTGTCAAAAAAGATGGATTGCAACTGTTGCCATAACATCACGAACTTTAGACGAACTTTGCTTCATTATAATACCAAAACACACCTCCTGGTTGAAGGCTACCCGCCTCTAAGACCGACCACGCCTCAGACACTCCCCCTCGTGCATGCGTGGTAGCCTTGCTCAGGAAGGGCGGAAATCCATGAGGCAGAGGAATAGCAAGGTGTGTCACTAAACATAAAAGATGACTTCTGGACAACGAAAATTCGAAGCTTCCCCACCAAGGATCACAACGATCGACGACGGAGCATTAGCTAGATCCGGGACCGTTAGGACATCTTGAGATTAGCAGTGGTAGCTATAACCTCTCCTTCTCTTCTCTCTAAACTTTAGTTTTCTCCTTTCTTTCACCCATCTCTAATGATCGTGTGCCGCTTCACGTGCAACACAATAAAGTTTCACTGTTTGATTGATGCTATCCCCTTTAGTGTTGGTCGCCTTAATTTTGCACTTTTGAGATCATAGTAAACGAACCATCACGAGTCCACCAAGTGGACCGTGACAACAAGAAAGAAGAAAAGAACAAGAAATTCCACAGGAAGTAGATCTAGCAGTAATCCCTACAGTATGGGAAACAGATAAACCTGGCAAATCAAAATCAGCACCATCTGTGAAAACACAATTGAAGGAGAGTGTAAGACCAGTAAGGATTAAACAGTACCCAATCAAACTAGAAATTAAACAGGAAATTAAGAAATTGATTGACAAATTTTTGGAGTATAAAATTCTTGAGGAATGTGAATCTGAATATATGTACTGAGTAGGCTGAGGCGGAATTGATTTTCCCCTATAGCAGCCCTTATGGTGCTGTGTTTTATGTTGGGAGCTGGCAGGGTGTTGATAGCACACTGATGTTGTGGCTACTGCTGAGTAGTGCTTACACAGCACCAAGGCTCTTTCCAACATTCCCCCCCCCACAGTGGGACGGGGTGGGCAAGATCTTGGGAGGGGACACAGCCAGGACAGCTGACCCGAACTGACCAAAGGGATATTCCAGACCATATGACGTCTGCTCGAGTATAAAGCTGGGAAAAAAAAGGAAGGGGGTGGGGTCACCCTTGGTCCTCCGAGGCGACCACTACGTGTATTGGAGCCCTGCTTCCTGAGAAGGCCCGACATCACCTGTTCATGGGAAGTAGAGAATAAATCTGTTTTCTTTTTGCTTCCGCGTGCAAAACTTTGCTTTGCTTTGCTTACATTAAAACTGCTTTTGTTTTACCCACAAGGGTTGGGGTTTTTTTCCTATCTTATTTTCTTTCCCCTTTTTGCCCAGGAAAAAAAAAGGGGGGGGGGGGGGGGGGGGGGAAGTGATAGATCAACTTGGTGGGTACCTGGCATTTAGCCAAGGTCAAACCACCACAATATAATACTCCAATTTTACTGGTTATGAAATGTTCGTGTGAATATAGGTTAGTGCAAGATTTAAGAGCAGTGAATCAGATAGTTAAGGACATTTATCCTGTAGTGACAAATCCATATACATTGTTGACAGCATTAAAAGAGACCCATCAGTGGTTTACAGTGCTTGATTTAAAGGATGCTTTCTTTTGCATACCTCTGGAGAAGGGAAGCAGAAAATTGTTTGCCTTTGAGTGGAAAAATCCACAAACAGGACGAAAAATGCAATTGACATGGACAAGACTACCTCAAGGATTTAAAAAATAGCCCAACCATTTTTGGAAATCAGCTGGCAAAGGAACTTGAAGTATGGAAACAGGATGATTCATGGCCAAAGCCTGGACACTTACTTTTGCAATATGTGGACAACATACTGATTGCTACAGAAGAAAGATCCACCTGCATAAAGGTAACAGCAGAACTTTTAAATTTTTTTTGGACTAAATGGGTACAAGGTATCCAGAAATAAAGCCCAAATAGCCAAGCCATTGTATGAAGCTCAAAAGAACTTTCCCTTTGTATGGGGCCCACATCAGCAAAAGGCCTTTAAAGATTTAAAACAAGCTCTAATATCTGATACTGTGATTAAAGGATGGCCTACTTGCCTTCAAGCAGTTGCTGCTACAGTAATGCTTATTCAAGAGGCCCGGAAATTGACTTTGGGAAGAACAATAAGAGTATATGTCCCACATATGGTGATAACTGTTTTAGAACAAAAGGGGGGACATTGGTTGTCCCTGAGCAGAATGATGAAGTACCAGGTGGTCCTGACTGAACAAGATGATGTGGTCTTAAAAACAACTAACCTGATAAACCCTGCAGTTTTTCCAAGTTCTACACAGGAAGAAGGGCATCTGGAGCATGACTGCCTGACTACCATTGAACGTGCGTACTCCAGTCGAGAGGACTTGAAGGACACACCGCTGGAAGATCCCGACTGGGAGCAGCTTTGTGGAACATGGAGTTTGATACTCTGGATATGCAGTAACAACTGAAAACTCGATCATAGAGGCAAATGCATTGTCTGGCACCACTTCAGCTCAAAAGGCAAAACTCATTGCTTTAACTAGAGCTCTTGAATTAAGTGAAAAGAAGAAAGTAAATATCTGGACTGACTCAAAGTATGTTTTTGGGGTAGTACATGTCCATGGAGTCTTGTGGAAAGAACGAGGATTATTGTCCTCCCAGGGATCAAATATCAGGATGAAATTTTGCAATTATTGCAAGCAGTTCAGAAACCAACTCAGGTGGCAATCATGCACTGTAAACCACATCAGGTTAGGAATACAAAAGAAATTGGAGGAAATAACTTAGCAGATAGGGCTGCCAGAAAATCAGCGAAAGAAATAACATTACAAATGGCATTGATTCCAACCAAAACAGTAGTTCTCCCAAGGGAGAAACCTAAATATTCAGAAGAAGATGATAAATTGGGGCAATTATTGAATGCTAGGAAAAATTTAGCTGCATGGTGGATGATGTCTAATGAACAAGTAAGAGTGCCACCTCTTCTAATGAGAGAAATAATTCAGGTAAAACATCAGGAATGTCACTGGTGCATAGAGGCTTTGGTAACCCTTTTCAAAAGAAAAGTAGTATCAGTTAAGATGCTAGGAACTGCCAAAATGATAACTGCAAAATGCGATGTGTGATTGAAAAATAATTCAGTAGTAAAGAAAAGGGTCCAAATGTGTAAACTCAAATGTGGAACTGAACCAGGAGACTATTGGCAAGTAGACTTTTCAGAGCTGCCTAGACAAAATGGGTATCGGTACATTCTGGTGGGGGTTGATACTTTTACAGGATGGCCAGAAACCTTTCCTTGTCGTACCACTGAGGCAAAAGAAGTGGTAAAATGGCTACTACAAGAAATAATCCCGAGATTTGGAGTCCCTATTGGGATCTCTTCAGATAGAGGCCCACATTTTGTTGCTGAAGTAGTACAAAGCGTCTGTAAAACTCTGGGAATTACTTGGGATTTACATACACCATGGAGGCCACAATCCAGTGGAAAGGTAGAAAGAATGAATCAGACCCTAAAATGGCAAATTAGCAAAATATGTCAAGAAACTAAAGTGGCCTCAGGCACTTCCTTTGGCATTGTTGCAAATCAGGGTACAACCAAAAAGTGGCACATCAGTTAGTCCTTATGAATTACTATATGGGAAACCATATGAATCTCCAGAACCAAATCCAAATATGCATGTAAAAGGAAACCAAGATGTATATAATTATTTATTCTGCTTCAGAAAAACCCTGACTGCAATCTGTAATGCAGTACTGTGGAACAGACCTCTATCCCTGGAAAATCCAGTATATGACTTTCAACCTGGAGACTACATCTACGTGAAGACATAGACTTCTGAACCCTTGCAAGAACGCTGGAAAGGACCCTTTCAGATACTGCTGATTACCTTTACAGCCATCAAAATCGCAGAATCAGATGCATGGATACACTATACTGGAGTGAAGAAGGCGCCCCCTTCCTGAAAGGTCATCAATAGTGATCCAGAAACTTCAAAACTGACTCTAAAATATGTCTAACTTTATATATTGATTGGAAATTGGTTTAGATTTAATTTTAATCTGGAAACTGATGCTAGTAGGATCCTGGTTTGAGGTAACAATCGGAAGACACAATGTGACTGAGAATTATGAGGATATATTAGACCTGAAGGTGAAGAATAGAGGCAGGTAGAAACAGAACAGCTAATATACCTCCCAAGGAAAATACCAGAAGAAAATGTGATGTTAGGATTAATTAAGGAATTTGCCAATTTGCAGAACGTAACACAGATTACTGATTGTTTACCGATACAAAGAGCAGTAGGTGAATCTGTTCCTTGGGGAATTTTAACAATGAATTTGACCAATTTAAGACACAAAAATGAGACTACTCATTGCGAACAAAAAACCTGTTGTTGAGTGGTATGAACAAGTGAAAATTATCAGGAAACAATGGAAGTCCCCAGGGAATAAAGCATATTGTGAAAACATAATTTAACAATTTTTCACAAAAATAGGAAGATATCGAACTGTTGGGTGGTGTTCTTATGATGAACAAATTAGAAACAATATAAGTAGAAACATCATGGAATGGAAGTGTGACAAAACCAATCAGACTACACAAGAGGAGGAGGTGCAATGGGATTCTATATGGTCCATGTCTATATTTTCTCAGATTCAGTATATGGCTAGAACTCCTTGGTGCTTTACTTGGGATGGGACAATTTTTGCAGCCTTTCCATCAGTAAATGATAAAGGAAGCACACTGAGAGAAAAGGAATATTTAGTGTCTTGGTGTAAATGTGAGGAGGTATGTAACTGCAGCAATGTAGACCTAATAATCCAGAGAATTCCTCCTTTGGCTGCTGCCTTAAGACATGGGTGTCTTTGCCGAGGACTTAAAAATGGTCTTAATTTAACCAAAACCTATACACCCAAAGAAAGAACAATATTTAGTTGTAGAAAATCTACAATTCAGAGTCCAGAACGTTTAGTTTGGGCAATGAGTGATGGAACCTGGACAACACATCTGCCCTTGGATGGAAAAGTAAAACAGATTACTTTAGGTATGCCAATGTTGTGCACAATTTGGAAGAAATCTCCCTTTAAAGGATCCTTAGAAAAATTAAAATTAAAGCGGGTTAAAAGATCAGAGACAGATGAAACATGGAATGAACCCTCGATGGAAGTAAAAATTAACTGGGCTCTAGAATCCCTTTTGAATCCCATAGCATCATATAGAAACAGGGAATGGCTGTATTGACTGACTGGACAAATAGAAAGGCTGGTAAATGTCACAAGGAATGGATTTAAGGAATTAAATTTACAATTACAGGCAACCTCAAGAATGACTTTGCAAAACTGTTTTCAGTCTCATGATCATAAAAGCAGTTTTAAGACAGCAAGATGAAAGAACAGAAATCCCAAGACTCCCACTAGCATACAGTGAAACAGAAATGCAATAAACTTTCAAAGGGGGGAAATGCTACTGATTTGTTATTAATTTGAGCTGATTTTAATGATTTTTGGTGATTTTGATTGAAATAAGGAATGATTAGGCCTAATCAATTAAATGAAATTTTACAGGAGTATCGGTTTTATAATAGTTAGAAAAAAAAATAGTGTAATGTTTTAAATAGCCATAGAAATATTGTATTTAGTTTAGAGTAACCATACAACCAGTCATGCTGCTACAAAGTCCTTTGTAAAGTCCCAGGCTAAGGCCACGTAGTCTGGTAATAATCATTAACCAGATTTCTATTCAAACAATAAGATTCATGACCAGGTACTATTGTTAGGCTGTTCGGTAGGAATGATTTACTGCCCTGTCGACCAGGATGTTCTAAAGGATACATTGTGAAGGGACCTTGAAGCATGTTAAAATTGTAACGTGAGCCAAAGTCCTTGAGATAAGGACATTGAGGTGTCTTTCTTTTGAGTCGGTGGTCCGTGGTGGTTGTAAAAGCAGCCCTTCGACTCAATTTAAAGACAAAATGCGCATGACCAGAAATGGGTGGGATTAAGAAAATGAATTATGAGAATTGATATGACTATGTATGAGAATCTGTTTACTATGCATCATTATATCCTATATAATCAGCATGCTACATGAGTTAGGTGTGGGTTGTTGGTGAGATGACTCCCCTACGTACCCAGCCATTAATAAAGAAGTGTCTGCTTATCTACATCACATTGGTGTCGATAAATTCTTTTATCCCGTTTGGTGACACTATGGTGGATAAAATCCCAGGAGAAGACTCCTCATAAACTTCAACTGGCAAACCCTACATCAGAAAAACTTTAAGAAGTTTGAACTTTTTGCAGCTCAAAATGAAAGACTTAAGATAAATCTTAGGGTATTCAGAACTAATTCAAAGAGATATTTCTGCAGGCAATCATACTGGTACAGACAGATAACAAATTCCCACCTTCTTAGCTGAAAGAAAATTACAGCCCTGGCTCTCATGAAAAATCTTTTTGCCAAAGACCAAAATATAGTGCCCTGAACTGATAATCACCTGGCTTTCATTAAATAAAGACACTTCTAATTAGACAACCTGATCAACACACAAAAATGTGTGCTTTGAAGGCAAGAGATGGTAAGCAATTTATCTTTCAATACAATAATCACTAATATCACAGATGCTCTCTGGAATTTAAACTGATGAATAAGGGTATTTAGGTTATGAAGTCTTAAATTATTCTACAGCCTCTGTTCATTTCAATACCAAGAAACAGCAACTCTAATCATTTCCACTTTAAGAAATAAGGGTCCAGATGTTGGACTATTGCTACTGGCCCAGAAGCATTTTCACTTTTTACCAAAACAGGTTCTCATAGGATGATCTCTCTCTTGAATAGGGTTGGTGAAGAGCGAATACAGAGGAGTCACAGGAAAGTTCAGGTTGGAAGGGAACTCTGATAGTTATCTGGTCCAAACCTCACCAAAACAAGGCCACCTTCAAAGTTACGTTAGGTTGCTTGTTCAGTTAGGCTTTGAAAGTTTCCAGCACTGGTTTTCAATAAATCAGGAACTTCAGGAATATAATCTTGATCACAACATACAGGACCTACCACACTTGGAGGAATATGAGAAGTCTGTTACCAGGAACTGGTGAATTAAGGAGGTTGGAAGTACATGAGAAACTGATTTTCTAGAGTTTCAACTTTTTCAGAAGGCCAAAGACAGCAGAACCAAAGGGCATATGCATAGGTCAAATGGATTATACAACCAAAAGTGCCAGCATATGGTTAGGCAGCTGGAATGTTTACCTGACAGCCATTAGGAGTGCAAACAGGTAACTCCACAAAGCGAAGGGTAGAACAGAAATTTTCTTCCTCAAGGCCTGTAGCGTAATACAAAATCTTTGACTGTAAGTGAAGCCTTGCATTTACTGAGAAAGCCTTACTCTCACTTCAAAGGGAGATTGAGAGGATGCTGATGAATATGGTCACAATGCTCTCTCCCAAGAACCACTACGAGGGTTATACTGAAGAAACTGCAATATCTGATCTAAGAGTTTGTAAAGTGCTCCTCAAGGACAGGCAGTCCTGCTACAAATTTCTCAAATTCTCATAAAAATCCAGAGATATCATTTCACAATAGTAACAATATCATCAGAAGTCTACAAGGCCAAGAGAATGTTTTGCTGGAAAGGAAGGCACTGTCTTCTTTCCAGATTTATCCCCCAACAGAAAAATACATACCAGAGATGAGTGTCCACCTAAGGAAAAGATTTCCACAGGAGGGACAGTTTTTAAAGCCAAGTGGATGAAACCAAAAGAGGAATCTTCAAAGAAAAAGAAAATCAAAAGACCCTAAAGAGTCTAGAGACAAGGCTGATTAAAGAAAATAGAACAAAGAGACAGTGAACTGGCACAGATCTCGGTTAAGCAGTGAACTGTTCAGACCTCACTTAAGCAGTGAGCTGAGAGTGAAGTGCTTATCACCACGAATACAGCATCATTCACAGCATGCAGGTGGGGCTTTTATGTGAGCCAACCGTTCTACTATGGCACACATTTCCAGGGGATTGAGTGCAGGTGGAGTTCTGTTGTGAATGCTAGCAATATGCAGATATTTTAGTACTGATGTTTCCTTTTTGTTTAAATATTTATGTCCATCTGCATTGCTGTCTGATGTTAGCATTTTTTAGAAAAGACAGGTAAATTAACTATGACTTAGTAACCTAAAGGTGAATGGAAAAAATATGATTTTACTTCATCCTATTACAAGGTAGTCTACTCCAGACTACCTTAAGTTTGAAATATCATTGCTAATCACTTTGAACACACATGAAGCAGCACCTAAAACCTGACATACTCAGTAGAAAACAGAAAGAATGAGGACAAAACATTATCTCCCTTTTATAGATGAGAGGCACAGAGAGAGATCAGAGGATTTGCCAAAAGTAACACAGGTAAGGCAAGGCTATTCCTGATATATTACTCATGCTAAAACTGTCTCTGTCTGGCCTCATAAAATTATCCCAATACCCTTGGGTCCACAGTCAAATTAGTTCATTTATTATCAAACTTCTCAAGTATCTTTCAGATGGGCTCATCCATTGTTCCTGTACAGCTGGGTAAACAAAGTCAATTCTGTCATACAGGTTTACCTTATAGCATTCACAACCCTTTGCATATGTGGGATTTTTTTTTTCTTTAAGCAAGCTAAGTATGTATTTAAAGGTGGCCTGTGTTGAAAAAAAGAGGAATGGGAAAGTTTCATGACAATCAGAAAGGAAGGGCTACTGAAGATTGACTTGTTTCAATATCCTTTTCAAAGTAAAAAAATAATAAATCAAATAACCAATGTTTGAAGCTTCAGTATGTAATCACTCTTATTAAGGTAAAAAATGAAAATAATATTGATGAAAAAAAGTTAATAACTAATCTGTACCTTTAAGACTCCGAGCCATTTGCCCACCTAGCTGCAGAGAACTGATAAAAACAGCAGGTCCTTGAAGATAAGCCTGCCTGAAAGACAATTGGATTATAGAGACTGGTTCTGACCACCCGAAGCACACAGCTCAGCAGAAACTAGCAAAAGGTGAGAAGTTTACCAGCGAGGAAGACTTTGAGCCTTCATCAAATGACCACCAGAGAACACCCAACAACCACCACCACATTTTACAGAGCATGCGCGGTTGGGGCGGGAACTATGTAAATGATTTCTGGGGAATCATTTGAATACTCCGGCCTTCTCTCGGAAAACTCATGCATATGTATGTATACTGTCTATATAGCCTGAGGGCTTTTAACTCTTGTGTGTGTGCGTTAGGAGGAGAGATTACACACACACCCGGCGCCATAATAAAGGCATACCTGCTTAATAACTCCGCTTACTGAATTTTCACTACGTCAATATGGACAAGAATTTTAGTCACTGACACGAAAAGAAAGCAAGGCTTTCTAGTCCTTGCAGGAAAAGGCTTCCTTTGGACTTTACTGTGAAATGTCACCACAATTGTGTCAACAGTTTTTAAGATGAACAAGTGATTCAAGAGAAATAGTGACATTTAAAAAAAAGTAAAAAAAAAAAATAAATTAGCCTCCCCCCAAAGTTAATAATTTTAAGATTTTATAATCTTCCCAAAGCAGACCATGTCTTTCAGTATGCTTGCACAGTGCTTAGTATACAACAGTACCTCGTTCCTGATGAGGGCCTCTGCATTACTGAAATATAAACACCAAACAGGAGGCAGATGACGTAATATACAAAAAAGGGGGAGAGCAGATATCCCATAGAAAATAAATTCTTGATATTCCTTTCTGTCTACAATCCCACTGCGTATCTCTGTCATTTCTACACAGGTGGGAAGAACCGAAGCTTAAAATGCATACACAAGAAGAATCTATGTAAATCAAGGGAATTAGCAGCTGTGTTGATAATCTTCCACAAATAAACAAAGCTGCCAGCTGTATTTGTAAATTCAAAGATTAACATTAATATGCAATACTGAGACTACAGATATTAACTTTCTTTTAGGTGAAGCAGCTCAGGAATACCAGTCCTGCAGAAACTCAGCCACCTGTCCAACTTACGTGACTCAAGTCCTACCCTATGCTGCAGAACATCTACAGATTCATCAGCCAGAAACTTGCCAAAGTAAACTGGAATATTGCCACTGTTTGAGATGGCAGTAAAGTAGTTACTATAAAACTAGTTCAGACCTAGAACAAGAACAATTTTCTTTACATCTCTGTGTAAAGCTTCTGAAAATGGCAAAGACTGAACATTGTGGAACTGCAGAAAGAACATCCAAAAATCATTTTTGATAAAAGAGTTTTAACTACATTTTAATATTGCTGTGGTTTAAACCCAGCCAGCAACCAAGCACCACGCAGTCGCTCACACACCCTCTCCCACCCAGGGGATGGGGGAGAGAACTGGGGGGGTAAAGGTAAGGAGACTCGTAAAATGAGATAAAAACAGTTTAATAGTTGAAATAAAATAATAATATTAATAATAGAAAATACAAACGGGTAATGCACAATGCGATTCCTCACCACCTGCCGACTGATGCCCAGCCTGTTCCTGGCTAGTGATCCAAGAGAAGAAAAGATCCTGAAACTGCAATCCCGCAAGCAAGAGCTCTCCCTTCCCAGCCGACACTCCTCTATATACTGAGCATGACACTACATGATATGGGATATTTCATTGGCCAGTTTGGGTACGTTGCTCTGGCTATGCTCTCTCCCAGCTTCTTGTACACCTGTGCACAGGCAGGATATGGGGAGTTTCTTAGCAACAACTGAAAACATCAGTGTATTATCAACATTCTTCTCATACCAAATCCTATACTGAATCCAAAGCACAGCACTATTCTAGCTACTAAGAAGAAAAATTAGCTCTATCCCAGCTGAAACCAGGGCGGTATCCACCCCTTATTCCATACCATTAACGTTATGCTCAAGTTCCATTTTTTCCAATATATTCTCATTAATCACCATTCCATTTCCTATTTCTTGATGCATACACATAGATATCATTCCCTTTTAGTCTATGAGCTATCCCCCCAAAATGTATAGTGAGTTCATTTAGTCCATAACTTCGGGTTCCATCTGTCATGAAAGACTTGTAAGGTACATTTGGAGCTCGTAGCTGATGTATCTGACATGGTCCATGCTCATGGTCTGCAGGTTGAAGATGTTGATCTTGATGAAGTTGCCTGGCACCAATTGCTGAAATTAGTCCTGACTTCATCAAAGTTTATTCTTCATTGATCTGTGTGATATTTAATACGATGCCAGTATATAATATATATCAACCATAGAAATGACAATATGCAATACTAGGGTTATCTAGCAATTAATGTCATAGAACTCAATTCATCGGGCTATTTTCCCCCCAAATCAAATCCCCTTAAGGTACACATCAGACTTCCCCATCCTTCTGCATTACCCACCAAGTGCACCCAGGCAAAAGTAATCCCATGAATGGGTTTAAATTTACCTGATGCAGGAATAACCCAGACAGTCTCCCCCAGTGTAGGAGTCTGGGCCGTGCTGGAGGGAAGTTAGTGCAGGCAGAAGAATGCAAGGACAAAGACAAGGCCAGCAAAACAAGGCTGGCAAAAACACACAAGATAGCAGATAAGTGAGAAACACCTGTGGTCAGCAAAAGCACACAAGTCTGAGCAAAACAGGGTATGAGATAAGGGAGTTTTTGGCAAGTTTTGGGCTTTACGTACTAATGGCAATTAACCAATGCAAATGCTTGTAGAGGCGCATGAACAGCGCGTGCAGATAACCTGTAGCCTATTAGAAGATAGATGAGCGCGTGTACGGAACTTAGTAGAATATAAATGTAACCAGGATTGGGAAATAAACGGACGATCTGATCATCATATTGGTGTTGTGTCGTTCCTGTTCCTGCACGGAGAAGTAAGGACCCCGGCAAATGGTGACCCCGACGTGATACCGACGTGACCTGCTACCGACGTGATTTGCGACCGACGTGATCAGGTGAACTGTCTGTTTGGAGCCGATGTGATTTACTATCGACGTGATTTACGACGTGATAGAATCGTCGCTGATTCTGATAGAATCGTCTGAACAGAAGCCGGAGGAAGGCGGGGGCTGTCGGCCGGTGTTACTAGAGGTAAGCCGGGCTGCCCGAGAGAGGCAGGAGCGGATCCGCGCTAAGCCGGGAAAGTAGGGGCTTAGATACCGACAGCATGGGGCTCGCTGCATCAGCGACAGAAAAGGCTGCAGTTCGAAGTTTGATGCAGCTCGCAGAGGAGACAGAGGTGGATCTCAAGGAAGGGGATTTAGCCACGCTGCTTCTCTGGTGTAGACGTAGGACATTAATCACTAATACTGATCAGTTGTATGATGAAGAAGTTTGGAAATCTATTGGGACTGATTTGTGGGAATCGATTCAAGCAGGGAACAAGGAAGCGAGAAAATTAGCACCTACTTATCAAAGTGTTCGATTGATAGTGGACGCAATGAAAGGTCGGGCTTGTGTTGCTGCTGCTGCTGCAGCTCGCGCGATTGCTGCCGCTGAGTGGAAGGAGAGTGACAAGGAGGAGAAAGAGAAGGAGGAAAAGAACTTGTTATTTGATGGTGTGTCTGCGTCCTCTAAAGCTGTGTGTCCCGTGTCAGAAAGGGAATTTTGGGCAGGTCCTAGGATTGCGATCGAACCCTGGGTGCCGCCAACAATGCCCTCTGCCCCACCTTTGCCTGGTTCATCTCCTCCTGATACTTCGTCGAATTCCATAGACCCAGTTAAAATGCCGCTCCCTATGGATGTGGATGATGAGTTGTCTCGAGCAGTCTATCCTAAACCTCATTCTGAACAGCTTGCTAGTCTGTTAAAAGAACAAGAGAAAGCAATGTCTGAACTTTTGGATGAAATGCAACAGCTAGATCGTGGGTCAGCCAAGCAGGCTATTCGTGAGGCATATAAAAAGGCTCATCAAGCCATAAGGGATGATTTGAAAGCGGTTGAAGAGAGCGTCTGTGGGCCAAAAGCTCAACCCTAGGCATTAATTTTCAGGTCTGAACCTACGGATGTGGGTTTTAGCAGGCCTGGGATGTTTGATTTGTTTTACAGGGTTTGCCATCCTGCGACGTGTATGATGCCTCCTGTCCACAGTGCGGAAGGCCGAACAATGATTGCCATGGAAACAAAGCTACAAAACAAAGAAGGGGGAGATGTGGGAATTAAGAATTGGTGGTTAGTGTGGAAAACATAGGCATGATTCGTGTCAAAGTAGAATATGGTGTGATAAGTGTAATTGTTGTACCCTGTGTGGATCTGAAATGATTTGTGATCACTATAACCTATATCATAATTGTGATGAATGCTTGAATCAAATTGAGAATATGTAAGAATAAAATATAGATGAATGTGCTTCTCGCTTGGAACAATGTAACCGCTTCTTAGAAAACCCCGCCTAGAGCTGATATAACCGCTGCTTAGAAAAGCCCGCCGAAAGATGAGATCATGAGATTTTCAAAAGATCCAATAGGAGAAAAGCGCACCAAGAGACAAAGACCTCGAGACTTTCAAAAGACCCAATGGGAGGAGGACACGTACCCCAGCAACTCAAATGACACAATGGAAGGAGAGCAGGACGACTATCTGGCAAAAGGAGTTTGGTCAAGACGCTGGTGCAAGAATATAAAAGATGATGCTTTTAGAACTCGGTGTGCGTTGTGGCAGAGCTAAGGGAGGCTCTCCGTGCACCCAGCGCTGCTTTGCTTATTGCTTCTCAGCCTAAACTCATTGAACTCAAATAAAATTGTATGATTTTTTTTATAAAAAAATCGGATTTCAGTCGTTTATAACATTAGCAAAATGTAAACTGACCTTGAGGTTAGAAGAATGATTGTGGATAACTGAGGCAACATTACGGAACACTGTGTTGTGTGAAAAACAGCAGTAAAAAACACCACCTGCAGAGCATGGTGAGCGTGTGAGCAGTAAATGGGCAGAACCTGAAGGTCAGTAGGATGTAGAAGTAAAAATGAACCTATGTAAACAAGTGGTTATAAATTGGGAGCTTACATACAGTGCGGCAGTTTTTGCTCTTGGCAATGCTCCCCCTTCAACAAACCTGAGTGAGTTTGCCATTATTCAGCGCGTCGCCCAGATCCCAGCTGGTCTGAGACCGGCACATGAGGTCATGCTGGAGCACCTCAAAGCGTGTGGCCATGGATAAGCCCACGACACTATTGCAATAATCCCAACAAGGATATGTAAGGCTTTCTTTTGTGGGTATATTGTCAGCCACAGTTAGTTAAGATTATCCATGTCTTTCTACATCAAATAATACAAACATTATCTCCATGAAACATTACCCTTATGAAACTGAATTCCTCTTTTAAGAAACAAGAGAGTATAAGTAGTTAATAATGTGGTAGTATTAAATTTGGAAAAATACAGACTAATACAGTTGGGAAAAATAATCCAAGTTGTATAGTATGTATGTATTAATGGCATCAAAAGTGTTAGATGCTTCAGACTGGTAAGAACCTGTCGTGGTTTAAACCCGGCTGGCAGCCAAGCACCATGCAGCTGCTCGCTCACCCTCCCCCACCCAGGGGATGGTGGAGAGAATGGGGAGCGTAAAGGTAAAGAGACTTGTATGTTGAAATAAAACCAGTTTAATAATTGAAATAAAATAATAATAATAGAAAATACGAACAGGTAATGCACAGTGCAATTGCTCACCACCTGCCGACTGATGCCCAGCCCGTTCCCAGTTAGCAATCCCAAAGAAGAGAAGAGCCCGAAACCGTAATCCTGAAAGCAAGAGCCCCCCTTTCCTGGCCGACTCTCCTCTATATTCTGAGCATGATGTTACATGATATGGAATATTTCATTGGACAGTTTGGGTCCGGTGCTCTGGCCCTGCTCCCTCCCAGCTTCTTGTACACCTGCACACTGGCAGGCCATGGGAAGTTGAAAAGTCCTTGATTTCTTAGCAACAACTGAAAACATCAGTGTATTATCAACATTCTTCTTATACCAAAACCCATGCTGAATCCAAAACACAGCACTATTCTAGCTACTAGGAAGAAAAATTAACTCTACCCCATCTGAAACCAGAAAAAAACCCTGAAGGGCTTAGAATTTAAATAGATATTGAAGGTGAAATTTTGGTGCTGAAATGTGAGAAAATACTCTAAACTGGGTAATGATGTTTATGATAGATCTTGTTTGTTCTGCGTGATGCTTATCCTCCTGCTAAGTGTTGCAGGACTCTTGGGGGAAATCTGTATTTTAGGAAGGACTTGAAATGGGATGACCATGCTTTTTAAAAAAAAATCATCTGAGAGAGAGATGTGATTAACAGAATGCATAAAGATATTCAGTTGAAATGGAGTGCAACTTATAAAGAAGTGTTGTGGTTTAGTCCCTGCCGGGGTCTGAGACCACACGGCCGCTGCCCCTCCCCCACAAAGGGAGTGAAATACAAAGCCCCGGGGCTGAGATAAGGAGAGGTTTAATACAACAGTGCAACAGCAGCACAACAAACAACAACAATAACGATAAC
This sequence comes from Bubo scandiacus, assembly GCA_017315185.1. NCBI lineage: Eukaryota > Metazoa > Chordata > Aves > Strigiformes > Strigidae > Bubo > Bubo scandiacus. The sequence goes on from JADKXW010017794.1 coordinate 35,774, forward strand.
AGTGATAACAATGAACAGAGCAAGGTATGTACCGATACAGCAGTGAGAGGACCGGCTGCACCAACCCACACAATCACCGATTCTTCCCGCGCTAAAGCCCCCGGACAGATGTGACGTCCGCATGGTATATGAATAACCCGGCTAGAGCTTCCCCCCCACTGCTGGGGAAACTTAACCCTATCCTGGCTAAACCAGGACAAGAAGTAATACTGGAATATGTGGGATACATTAGTCATTAATCTTGGTTATTGACTAAGCTGAGAATGTGCAATGTGTTATTGCAGGAAAGAGCAGATATTTGGGGCATCCGAGGAAGAACCCCGTTTGTAGAGTGAGAAAGTGGTCCTCTCTGGAAAAGACATATCTGGAAAAGGCGCTTCATTTTTATAGCCCCTGTGAGAAGCTTCTCGAAGTTCCTCCGGCTCCAAGTCAGACCCGCCTCTGGCCAAGGCCGAGTCAATTAGTGATGGTGGCTGCGCCTCTGTGATAACATATTTAAGAAGGGGAATCTAGGAGGAGGAATTGGAGTTGTGAGGAGGACACCTATGCAAACACTGAGGTCAGTAGAAGAAAGAAGGAGGAGGTGCGCCAGAGCAAAGACTCCTCTGCAGCACATGGTGAGAGGGCAGGCTGTTCCCTGTCCTGGTTTTGGCTGGCATAGAGTTAATTTTTCTTCTTAGTAGCTAGAATAGTGCTGTGTTTTGGATTCAGTATGGGATTTGGCATGTGAAGAATGTTGATAATACACTGATGTTTTCAGTTGTTGATATGAGATCAAGAACTCTCCAACTTTCCATGTCCTGCCTGTGCGCAGGTGTACAAAAAGCTGGGAAGGAGTATGGCCAGAGCACCGGACCCAAATTTGCTAATGAAATATTCCATATCATGTATCGTCATGCTCAGTATATAAAGGAGGGTTGGCTGGGAAGGAGGGGGTTCTCTCTCACTTCTGGGATTGCGATTGTGGGATCTTGGTATTTCAGGATTGCTAGCTGGGAACAGTCTGGGTATCAGTCTGCAGGTGGTGAGCAATCGCATTGTGTATTTCCTGTTTGTATATTCTGTTATTGTTATTGTTTTATTTTATTAAGGGAGACCTATGAGTCTCCCTTTACCCCTCCAATTCCCTTCTCCATCCCCCGGGAGGGGGGAGAGTGAACAAGTGGCTGCGTGGTGTTTGGCTTCAAACCATGACATCCCCCTGCAGCCCATGGAGGTTCATAGTGGAGCAGATGCCCACCTGCAGCCTGTGGAGGACCCTACACTGGAGCAGGTAGCTGTGCTGGAAGAAGGTCCAGACTTTGAGGGAAGTCCGTGCTGTTGTAGTTCGGCACTGGGAGGATTGCAACGTGCAGCAGGGACCCACACTGAAGCAGTTTGAGAAGAGCTGCAGCCCGTGGAAAGGACACATGTCGGAGAAAGTTTGTGAAGGACTGTGTCCCGTGAGAGGGACCCTACACTGGAACAGGGGAAGAGTGTGAGGAGTCCTACCCCTGAGGAGGAAGGAGCAGCAGAGACAACAGGTGATAATGTTACCCTGAACAAGAGGCCTTGTTCAGAGTTGCTTAAATTTTATGTGCTTGCTATCCATGGGAAAGAATGTATTGTTTACCAGGAAATTGTAGGCTGCACAACTGTTTCTCATCACACCCAAGGATACATAGTACATTTTATTGTCCATACAAATGTTTCTCATTGAATACAAGGACAAATTGGATGCATCAGCCAGGTCAGTCTGTTCTTCAAACCGTCAACAACAATTAATAAGGAACTTCTAATCAGGAGCTACTGTCCTTGAAGAAGAGAAACATCCTGGAACATGGAAGCTTGTTAAAATTGTTTTACATAAATCAGTATAAGACCCCTGCCTGAATAAAGACCCTCACCCTTTGAGCTTGCACAGAAAACTATAAACCCACTCTAACTTTAAATCGGAGCGAGCATGTTACTAACCAATGAGGGACAGAAGTGATAAGTAATTAACCAATAATCATTATAGTAAATATGTAAACATGTAGTTTGGAGTGTATCAATACTCTGAAGTTCTTTTGTGTGGTGTGCTTGATTTGTGGAAGCTTTCCACCTAGTACCCTGTGCAGAATAAAGCAATATCTCCTCTCTAAACTGATTTCTTGTTTTGAGAGTCTTTATTTCAGGTAACAATAAACTGACTGCAACCCCCATCCCCTGCCCCCCTGCTCTGCTGGGGAGAAGGAGGTAGAGAAATTGGGAGCGAATCTGAGCCCTTGTAGAAAGGAGGGGTGGAGGGAAGGTGTTTATAAGATGTGGTTATACTTCTCACTGTCCTACTCCATTTGATTGTTAAGTTGTTGTTGTTAGTGTTTGAATTAAATTGATGTTCTTTTTTTCTTCCTCTAACAAGTCTATCTTTTACCAGTGACCATAATGGGTGAATCATTCCTCTTTGTCCTTATTTTGATTCCCGAGCCTTTTGTTTTATTTTCTCCTCGCCGTCCCTGAGGGAAAAAGAGTGAGTGAGCGACTGTGTGGTACTCAGTTTCCCTCTGGGCTCAAACCAGGACACCTTGGTAAATCAGGGCTGCTTATTCCAAGTTGCCTATTACATTAGTGCGAGTCTGATGTATTATTCAAGCAAATCATTAATAAAAGATTTAAGCCTTTGTTGGTTAGCTATAATGACTTCTAGCCAAATTTCTAACTGTAGTTCACCCAGTGATGTGCTGATCTGTCTTGTCCCTTCCTCTAATATATATGGAAGGGTTTTCCCATTGTCCTGGTTTATCTAGGATAGGGTTAAGTTTCCCCAGCAGTGGGGGGAAGCTCTAGCCGGGTTATTCATATACCATGCTGACGTCACATCCTGGCACCCAAGTGCGGGAGAATTGGTGAGCGCGTGTGTTATGCGATCTCTCTGCTCTCACTGCTGTATCAGTATATATCTTGCTCTGTTCATTGTTATTACTGTTATTGTTATTGTTATTGTTATTGTTATTGTTGTTGTTTGTTGTGTTGCTGTCGCACTGTTGTATTAAACCTCTCCTTATCTCAGTCTCGGGGCTTTGTATTTCACTCCCTTTGTGGGGGAGGGGCAGCGGCCACGTGGTCTCAGACCCCAGCAGGGACTAAAATACCACACCCATGAAAAAGAAAATAAGAGGAATATCTTCCTTGAGCTGTTAGGAAGGTGGCAGCAGTACAAGTGGATTCTGAAGGGGTTTGTACTGGTTATTATAGTCCAAAAGAAAAGCAAGTTGTGGTTTTCAGACTTCTTCGAATTTGTGTCTTGAGGCACTAGGTGGACATATACGATCCTTTCCAGTCTTGATTAGCCTGATGTAAGTAAATCTGCTTCTCCTTTGGATACCTGCTGCAGAAATGCCAGCCTCCATGTGTTTTCTCTGGTGCGGTAGTGTGGAGTTCCCCATAACTTTCCTGCCAAATGCCAGATCAGGACATTCTGTAAACAGCTGATTCTGATCACTCCCTGTTTGGGATCGAGGTTCAGAAGTATGCCCTGAAAAGCATTTATTCTGTGTCTGAAATGCATTTTCTTTTAACTGTAATTTGCCCAACTCTTACTTGTCAGTTGTGACCATTTTTAGAGTTCTGTTATTGCCTATATACATTTCTGCAGGATTTTTAGCATTTGTACATTAAAAACAGTGCGAGAGCATACTATCCAATATCAGTGTAAGATTGACCAAATTATCACAGGTTAAATTGTATATTGCCTGTATATACTGGACTTTATGATATTTTTGTGACATTTTCTTTCAATTTCAATACAGGCTACAAGAAACAAAGAATAAATTTTTAAAACTTATTGAACTAAGGTCATTCTTTGGTCAGTGTTATTTGATGGGTTTTGTTCTGTGTTTATGGCGTTATTGTTTGTGAATCTGTTATCTTGACTCTTGCTAGGAAAGAAAAGATTATTGCTAGTTCTGTGTTTGGGCTCAGACTCTTCCAAAAATGTGATCATTTTGCAAGGGTGGGGGATTTATGAAGAACTGTGAGGAGAATTTCATACTTCAGATATATCCAAAAAAATGTGTCATTTAAATGAGAACATATAAATCTGTTGGATTTGAGCATGATTTGATGAATTTGGCTTCTGGGTTGCATGTTACATGAGAAAAGTTGCAAGGACTGACATACTATTGACATCAGAAAAGCTGGGCAAACTTATATTAAAAAAGCCTAAAAACTCAAATACTAATACTTTCCCAGTGCAGTAGTATACAGACTTATCAGTATCAATGAATATTGTTCTGCTAGTATATTTCTTATTTCATGCTTCATTTTCCCTTCTCCCAAAGCTAGAAGTGTCATAAAGTGTTTTGCATTATAAGTACTAGGGATATTGTGTAGAGACGGTATTTGCCATGTTCTAAGAAATAGGTGCACAGTGAAATATAAGAAATTGAATAGATCCACCTCTACCATTTTCCAAAAGAAATGATAAAGAAGTAAACGTGTGGGCACCAGGAAGAAACTGTGTCTGTATGTCGATGCCTTTTTTTCTTTTTCCACATGCAACAAAACTGATAGATGCACTTGTTATAGATAGGCCTGTACATAGGCTTTGCATATTAGTGTTCACAGCAGTTAATGATATTTAGGTTCAGCCTAGCTATCAAGAGGCAGGAAAAGGAAAAAATACAGTAAAGTAGTGGCTCCGCTTCTCTCAAATAGGTTTTAATTGAGCTTTTTCTGATGAAAAGCTAATGCTATCTGTTTCCTAGAGATGATTAATTCTGTGTTCCAGTTGTAAACCGAAGAGATATCCAAAATGCAGTCCTGTTGTTGCTCAAAGCGCAGGACTGTATATGTATTAAACACAAGTTGTATTTCAAAATTAAATGCGGGTCAGCTTCCAATGAAGCATGTAATTATTTAATGCTAAAGGAAAAAACTTAGAATATCTTAATTTATATTTTAAAGTGTTCCTTTTAGATGTTAATTCATGAATACCAGCAGTTTATTTTTATTCATATGATTTTTCATATGTAATTAGTTGACGCTCCATTATTTTAATCCTTTCTTTGGTGTAGGAGTCTGGGCCACGCTGGAGGGAAGTTAGTGCAGGCAGAAGAATGCAAGGACGAAGACAAGGCCAGCAAAACAAGGCTGGCAAAAACACACAAGATAGCA
>MU210184.1:0-15157 GCA_017315185.1 Bubo scandiacus
CCAGTAAAGTCACTGTATTTTTAACACGAATCACCACCATATTCTTCCCAATCCCTCGCCTTTTGTTTTATTAAATTGATCCGTGTCTGGGTTTCAAAACGTGCTCGGGTTTGCTGTATGGGATTTGGGTGTTCTATTTTAACCATCATTAGTGGGTGTACCTTTTCTCCTCTGGCCAGTTCAGGATCCGTTGGTATTGCAGAGATTTGCATCCCTTGAACGACTGAATGAATCAATCTAATAAAACATGGAATCATACACGGTACAAACATTAGGGCAGCACATGCACACAGCAGATAAAATAAAAGCTGTTTTACCCACGGGGCTCCAGGTAACCAGGACCATAAATTGCCATTCCAGCCGTTCCACGTTTGCAATCTGTGATGGGGAAGCGGCACAGAGACCCACGGCCAGCTTGATCATCCCAAAGGTCCCCCACAAACCCAGCAGTGACTTGAGTTGAAGGTTTTACTTATAGTCTTTGTTAATAACACAAACTCATTATTTTCAAAGGGGCCATATGAGTTGGTAGCATCTGGACCCTTTTCAGCCACTCTGAGGCTGACACACACAGGGAGGAGGAAAAGCCAGCCACCACAGTGAGGTCCGGTACGGCACGTTTTCCTGTTTGCCCCTGGACCCATTGGGTTGCTGCCAACGGTCGGGTTCGTGTCTTCTCAACAGCAAAAATGGAGGCCAACCCGGTCTTGCCCTCACTTGGACTTATCCTCAGCTTCTCTCTCACTCCCTTTTACTCTTTCCTAATTCCTTTGTTCAACTGATTTATGTTTTTATGCAAAACAGTCTAAAACCAAAAGATCATAGATATCACAACCTTTTACAAAATAAACATGTAACATCTGTACATACACACAGGGTTCATATAGACGATTCAGAATTTCAGTACTGTTGGTGTCACTCAGTCTGTTTCAGTAAGTCCAGGTCTATTTTAGCTCTGTCATATTCGAAGCTTCAGATCTCCAGGTGCTGACTCGATCTTCCAGTTGGGTTCACCTGTGACTGGTCCTTTCACCCTGGGAATACGAGTCCATCCTCCTTCAGCAGTTCTTTCAGCTGTCTCCGTAGTCACCACCACCAGGAATGGTCCTTCCCATCTAGGAGATAAGCTTTCCTCCTTCCAGGTCTTAATCATCACTTTATCTCCAGGTTGTATTTTGTGCACTGCAAATCCTAGAGGGGTTGTCTGGGCCAATATTCCTTTTATTCTTAATTCTTTCAGGTTTTCCCCAATAGTTTTAATATACTGATGTATCGTCATGTCTTCTATTAATGGATGCCCTAGAGGCATACCTTGGGAATAGGGCATCCCATGTAACATCTCAAAAGGTGAGAGGCCTGTCTCTGAATGGGGCATAGTCCTAATATGCAGTAAGGCTGAGGGTGAGCATTTAATCCAGGAGAGTTTGCTCTCTATCATTAATTGAGGTAACTGTTGTTTCAAGGTCTGATTCATTCGCTCTGCCCGCCCAGAACTTTGTGGATGCCATGGGGTGTGATATTCCCAAGTGATGCCCAGAGCTTCTGTAATTAACTTTATGATGTTAGATGTAAAATGAGTACCCTGATCCCAATCAAACACTTTTACAATTCCAAATCGTGGTGTGATTTGTTCCAATAATATTTTAGCTACTGACTGGGCAGTCGCTCTGGTGGTAGGAAAAGCTTCTACCCAGTGAGTTAATTGATCCACCATTACCAGTAAATATTTATATCTCCCAACTTGTGGTAGTTCTGTGAAATCTAGTGGGATCCTTTCAGAAGGTCGGTAGGCCGTTTTCCTTCCACCAGCTGCGGTTTGTCTCACAGCTCTTTTATTAATCTTTTGACACGTCAAACAACCATGAGTAGCTTGTTTTGCAATTTCATATATTCCAATACAGCCAAAATGTCTCAGGAAATGATCACTCGGAGCTTTAGTGCCCCAATGAGTGCTTTGATGTAATCTATTTATAATTTTCCTAGTATATCCTTTGGGTAATATTTCCCTATTGTCTGGGAGAATCCATTTCCCATTCACCACAGTGGGCCCCAGGTTTTGAATCTCGGTTAACTCCTGAGGGTTATATATCTTTTTCCCATAATCTACTTCTTGTTCCATTACATACAATTTTATTGGTCCCCTTAAGGCTGCTTTCTTTGCCTCTTCATCTGCTAAATTATTACCTCTGATTTGATATCCTGTCCCCTTTTGATGTCCTTTTATGTGTACTACTGCAATTTCTTCGGGACCTCTCAGTGCCCGCAATACTGGAATTATCAGTTCTTGGTGTACCAGATCCTTCCCTTGAGTATTAATCATTCCCCTTTCTTCCCTGATTTTTCCAAAGGTGTGGACCACCCCAAAGGCATATTTAGAATCGGTATATATGGTGCATTTTGAGTCTTTTAAAATTTTGAGATCTCGATATAGAGCGTATAATTCACATGCTTGAGCTGACCATGCAGGACTGATTCTTTAACCACTGTCCCTCTCTTTTACCCCCTGAAGCTCCGGATAATTCTTTGGAATGAGATCTCGGAAGCTTCTCTTCTCTCTTTTGTGTCTCTCTGCCGCAACAAATATTTTTGCTTTCGCTTTCTGCTTCTCCTCATCCCTTCTAACATGCACCTCCTGCACTTCTCTTAACAATTCCCGTAGACCCCGGTCTTGCCAATCATCTAGTTTTTCTAACTTCTTTCTAATATCTCCCCATAATTTGGCCACGAATTGAGTTTTTAATAAAGCCTCCCCCACCGGGGATGCAGGGTCTCCTCCCGAATACATTGGTAAGTTTTTTGCTCGCTCGCCGCTGTATTCCCCGGCCGGGCTCCTCCAGCGGCGCGCTCAGACCGCAGCGCTCGGCGCAGCCCCCGCCGGGGTGCAGCCGCGGCCGGGCCCCCTCCCTGCGGTGCCGCGGGGGGCCGGGTCCTGGCGCGGGGTCGTGCCGCGGTCCCGGGGGCCGCCCGCCGCCGCCAACGCCTCTCCAAACCTCTGCCCCACTATTTTCTAATTGTTTCTGCTTTTCTCGGTTACGGGTTCGGGTGCTGGTGGAGGGCAAGGAGCGGTAGGCTTTGGTTCCTCATCCGCTGAGCTTCCCTCATGAGGAGGAGGAAGGCTTTCTAAAGGTTCCCATTCTTTGTCTTTAGAAGCTTTCTTATCTGTATTTTTATTTTTCAATACTAGGATTTTTGATATTGTCCGGGAACCCTTCCACTTGTGTACGTAGTCACATTCTTGTTGATTGTAGGGGTTTTTATTATTTACATATGAATTTAATGCCTGACATGTCCAATCATCAGTAGTTTTGAATTTCGGCCAAAATAAATGATCAGATTTGATAGGCTCTTTGGTCCATTCGACCATACAATATTGAATCATTTTTTCTTTACTTTTTCCTTCTGTTTCAGACCAATTAGACCAATTTCTTAACATACAACCCATGGGACTGTCCTGTGGAATATTGGGCAAATCGCTCCCTCTCTGGGAACCTCTCCATGGGTTCCCCGAGCCGCGGGATTTACTCCCTTTCTGGCCCATAGTCCTGGGATAAAACTAATCCCGTATCAGTCCTGGGATAAAACCTATCCCGAAACTTTTGCCGGCGTCCTGGGATAAAACTAATCCCGGTTCCTTCCTGGGATAAAACCTATCCCGAATCCTTTGCCTGAGTCCTTTCAAACTTTTCCTTTCGCTTCGCCCCGTCACCGGCCAGGCCCCTCGCGGGACTCTGGAACCCGCAGCACATCTGCTCCTCACATTAAAATCACTGTATTTTACAACACGAATCACCCTCATATTCCTCACATCCCTGTGAAATCTCTTTTCTGTAACTGCCTGGTCTTTGTGGAAACACATTTAAAAACCGCTCTCGCAGGTTCCCCCCTTTCAGGAGGTGCCTGGCTGCAGGGATGCCGTGTGAAGCAGGTGGGACAGGGCTGGTGTCTGCTCCGGGTCGGGGTTTGCACCCCTCGGGGGCTGCGGAGAGGCCGGGTGCTGTGGGCTCGCGGCGGTAGCTCAGGGTCGGAGCAGAACCTGGTCTTTGGGGAAAAGGTGAGTTTTCCTGAGGTGACTCCCTGTCCCTGAGGCTGGCTGGCGGCCTGCAGCCGGCGTGTGCCCTGTGCCGGGGAGCTGGCTGGGGGCTGTCAGGGGAGCGGAGAGGTCTGACAGCACCTTCCTGGGGCGCTGGCTGGGACAGGATGGGGAGGGCTTGAGCTTCGTGTGTGGTGGTCAGGGGAGGCCATGCAGCAGGTGGGGCCGGCTCGTCTCTGACCGACCTTTTCAGGCAATTCCTGTTGGGGATTGAGGTTTTAGGACAGTTAACTGAAATCTTGTTTGATAAGTGATTGCTGATCGATATGAAAAATGCAACACCTCAGAAGGGCAGCACTCAGAGGGGGGCTGCATCTGGATCCGGGGGATGCTCCTCTGTCCTTAGAACTTGAGGAAGGAAGCTTGCAGGTGTCAGTAGTGCTGTTGCTGAGGGGATTGGGTTTTCCAGAGCTGGGGAGCAGATTCTTACCCTGTCTATACTGCATCTGCACTGTGAAAGCTTGTGCACAGTAGTGCCTTGCTGTCTGTCCCTTCTGTTTCAGAGCTCTGCTGTCAGTTCTTTAATACCCTGCTATGGTTGCTGTTGTCATGGTCCTGTTTTCCTTCATCCTTCACTGACCTTGCTGAGCAGCAGGCATCTGAAGGTGGAGATGAAAATGTGATGGATCAGGAAAGGCAGCAGGACCACTGGCAGTGAGAGAGTTGTCAGGTGTTCAGTGTCACAGGAGAAGCAGCTGAGAGGTTTCAGAATGGTGATCTGTTTGAAGAGGGGTCGCACAGGGTCACCAGGACATCATGAGGTTTAATTTTGTGTTATAAAGGGATTTTCCACTCTAAACCTCAGGCCAGTAGCAGTTATTTCTTGGTATATTAAAAGCGGTTAGAATTTCCTCTACTACTTCTGTCACTCCCAGGTGTTGAAGTGGCAGCTGACAACCCCAGAGGTCTCACCTCTGTCTCACCACCTTCCACCTCACACCAGCTGTTCCTGTGTGGTTCGGCTGTGTGCATTGCTGAAGGGCCTGCACACATTCCTCTCTATCCCATTGCTTCCTACGGGAAAAATGGAATTGGGAACAGTCGCACTTTGGGGATTCCATCCTGGGCAGGCGATGGGATGTGCCTGAAGCTGTAGTTGACTGTGTGGGGAATTGTTGCAGAACCAGAGTGTAGGGTTGGGGAGTCAAAATGTTCCAGCAGCAATGAAGAGAGAAGTATGGGAAGGTTTCAGCTGCCAGCCTGCACACCCTGGGTGTGCCTGTACTCGAATGCACGGCTGCATGGCCCCAGGCTGCAGAGGTCATTGTGTAGAAAAGCCCTTGGTTACTGGAATAATTGTCTGTTGGAATAAGTCTGCGTGTGGGACCCTGTGACACAGAGGTACCTCTCGGGCAAAGCCAAATACTAAGAGATTTTTTGATGAATGTTCATTTTCTTTCTGATTTCATGCTGTCTGAACTGTTTTGTCGAATCCTGACTGTTCTCCCCAACTGTCCAGCACCCACTCTCATGTTTTGATGGCTCTTGTCACAGACAGCCTGGTAAAAAGATCTTGGTTATTTTCTGTTTCCTTTTTTTCCTCTTTGAGAAGTCTCCTGAACTTTTTGCAGCTGTCCTGACTCTCCTCCCCTGTCCTCACTGCAGCAGTGTGGCAGTTAGAGCTGCCCCCCCGGGAGGAGGTGTGCTCTGCTGGCTGTTAAAGAGTTGGCAGCGCTGTGCTCGGTGCTCATCTCCAAAGCTTCTCTGTTCCCCCGGGCAGTGGATTTTAGTGTTCTGCCATTCCGAGTACAGTAACATCTGTACAGATACAAAAATGTCTAGTTCATGGATTGGGTTCAGGAAGCCCTGATTCTTTTAATCTCCTTTGGAAGCTCTATTGACCCACGTTTTCTCTCTCCCCTCTGCTCTGTCAGACTGTTTCACAGCTGCCCTTCTTCCCCAGGCTTTGCCTCGTCCCCTGGTCAGACTCGAGCTGTTCAGTTCCTGCAGGCCCAGCGGCTGTTGGGGGATCTGAGCTGCTCAGAGACAGCAGGGCCTGATCTCTAAAGGAAGCAGATTTTGTGGTCTGACTCTGATCTTGCTGAAGCTGCTTTTGTCACCCTTTCAGAAACCAACCAAGGGCTGAATCAGAGCTGGCGGTTTGCTGAAGGTACCAAAGAATGGGGGGTTTAGAAGCCAATGCCTGATCCTGTGGACAACCTTAATGGTGTTTGTTTGGTAACTTGTCGGAGGTATTTTATTGTGCGTTTTGTGTAAGGTGCTATAAAGCAATCCCGTGCAGCTGGAAGCCAGAGGCAAGACTATTTATTTCAGGGCTTTGAAGATCTCTGCTCCTGGGACAGCTGTCTCGCTGCTGCAGTGGTTGGGTTTTATTTTGCTTTGGAAAAACTGAACAAAAATTTTCCTTCCCTTTCCTTTTCCCTGAGGTGGGAGAATTCCTGGAACTCTCCAGAAACAGTTAAGGGGTGTCTTCATCTTTTTTCCCTGGGCTGGGCTGAGTGCAGCTCCCAGAAGGCCGGGGTTTGGAAGGCTGGGGGCGCTGACCCGACCAGTCCGAGAGGATCCTGACAGCAGGGCTGGGCTGCAGATGTGGCTGCAGGTGCTGCGGGGAGATGCTGGGTGTCTGGGTGGGCTGACCTGGCTGGTTTGGTGGTTTTGAGGGCGCTGTACTCTCTGCACCAGCTGCTGATAAGGTGTTTTCTGTCGGCAGGGCTGGTGGCCCATCAGTCTGTGTTCTCAGAGATGAGCCCCCAGGAGTCCCTCGCTGGGGCTTGGCTGCAGAGAGCTCTGTGGTATCTTGACAGTGTTTGACATTTCCCAGACCATGCTTAAACCTGCCAGTTGACGCTGTTTAACACTCTCCTCTGTAAGAGCCTTCCAGCGGGGATGCCTGTCAGCTCTGGCTTTCCCTTCAAAGAACTGTTCCCAAAAGCTGCTGTATCTTTGTCACTCGCCAAATGCCACCAGTGAATCTCTACTTTTGTTGCTTTGGGCTTTTACATGTTGCCTTTAATTAGGATGTGTGCTCTTCTGTCCAGGGGCTGGTGGGCAGCCCTCTGGTGACCAAATCCAGGAGAAAACAAGAGGGTTTACTGTATTACCTCTTGTACTTGAAGGAACAATCCTTTAGCCCAGGTGCCTTTGCACGTGTCTTTTGGGAGGGGGATGCCAGGCCTCCAAATCCAGCAGTTTGTCAGTTTATTCTTTGTCCTGTTTCTGTTTTGCTTCTGGCCCTTAATCTGCAGCGGCAGATTGGGGCTGCGTGATGCACAGAGGTTCAGGGCAGGGTCACCTGTTCCTCCAGGACAGGATCTGCTGATTCAGCTCATATTTTAAGCAAGATGGAGCTGAATAAATCTTCCTTCTAGCAAGAGCTGGTAGCCAGGGTGGATGAGCAGTTCATTCACAGTTACTTCAACACTGAAGGAAATTCAATTTGTGTATTTAAAATTGCTTTCTTAACCAGTGTTCAGCATCTTGGGGTCTCAAGGGTTAAAATACCTCTGGCAACTTGGATCACTCTATGGGGATTTAAAAGTGCTCTGGATTAAGCAGGGAAATGAGTTAAACTGCATTTAGCTGATTCCCTGGCTGTGAATAATCCAGCCAACCCTGTGCTGAAGACATCTGGGGCTTGTCTGCTGTTCCCAGTGGGGGTTTCGGACCCTTTCTCAAAGCTGTCACCGGTCTGTAAGTTACGGCTTTACTGACCAGAGGGTAGGAGGCACTTTGGGAGTGGCCCCTTGTGATGGAGACTGGAGACCTCTGCTCTTCTGTCCTGGACGTCAGGCAGTGGCTCTCACAGTGGTCCCATCTCTCAGCTCAGCTCTGCTTTCTGTCGTTAGGATACAGCTTTGATTTGCCAGGGCTGAGTGAATTGGGACGTCCCCTACTGCAGATCTGCACGAGACATACCCCTCTAGCAAGGTACAGGACAACCTTACAAATACAGAAAGCTGAACCTCCCACTAATTACGCAATGGGAATGCAGCAGGCAGAGCTTTTTGTCTAGACTGCATCCGTGCTGCTGTTAGCTTCAGGACCCCAGTGCTTCCAGCCCTGCATCTTCCTCCCCGTTCTCCCCCACGCCCTGGGCAGATCTCTGTTTCAGGGCTGGCCCTGCTGTTCCATGAGCTGTGCCCTCCAGGCGTGGTTATCGAGCGTGAGGACAGACTTTGGGTGTTGCGCTGTGTTATCGCAGTGGTTGTGTCAGTCAGATGTGGACAAGTCCCAAGTGCAGATGTGAGGTGACAAGTGCCCGTTATTTGGCCCTGACTGCAGGAAGAACTGAACCCCTTCAGCCTTCTCAGTCTGGGTGGCGATGAGTGATGGAAAGCAGTTGCAAACTTTCAAGGGATCAGTGAAAGGAGGAGCCTTTGCTCTGTCCCTCCATTACAATGCTCTGCCGGCAAGCAGCAGCTCTGGTTTCCCTGATTTTTGCAGTGACTGCTTGTTGTGTTTAATCTGCTGCGCTGTTATAAGCAATCTCCCTGCGAGCAAGAAACTTGTGAGTGGCTGAGCTGAGGTTTCCAGGTTCCTGATCAGAGGAGAGGCTGTCCCAGCCAAACTGGAGTTGGGTTCCTGACTGCATCATGATAGAAAAGATTATTCATCCAGTGGAAAAAAAACCCCACAAACCAAACCAGAGCTGCTGTTTTACTGAGTGTTTGGCATATCTTAGCTGAGCAGATCTTGGCGCTCAGTACGAGTCACAGCTCTGCTTTTCTGAGCCCATGAACTGGGCTCACTTACAGCTGGCCTGACTCTCAGGAATGCTGCCTGCTTTCTGACTTTTCCTGCCCCCTGGGCCTTGGGGGCTTCAGGAACCCTTTTCCTCCTTTCCATCAGCCCACTTACCACATGCTCTATCAGGTGGTTTGGGACTCTGGCCTCTCTTCAGTATTTTCTGGCTGAAACACTTTGGTTTGTCCAAGCAACTGTCTGTCTGGATGTCCATCTCTGACTTGCTCTGCCTGTACTCAGCTGACAGACCAGGAGGTGGAACAGGCATCGGTGCTTCCCAGTTAACCCCCTCCCACCACTGCAGGGAGCTCCGGGTGGCGTTGGGGGACCCGACCTCACCATTCCTATAACGTGGGTGACCCTGACTGAGACTGGGACCTGCCCTGTCTGTGTCACTGCTCCAACCATCACCTTTAGTTTCTCCAGGGAAGGGAAGCACAAAGAGGTGTAGCCCAACATACCAAAAAAATAAAATTCTTCTTCCCGACTTTGTGAGGCGAGCCAGTTCAGCCAGAATCACTGACATGCTGCCCTCTCCTCTTCTGGCTGGCACAAGTCTGGCAGCCTGTGTCTCCAAGGCTTCTTACTGAAAAGGCCCCGGGGCAGCCGTTAGCACTTCAAAGCACCTTATCTGCTTGGAGCAGACACGAGTCTGCACCCATTTGCTGCAATCACCCATGTTTAAAGGCAGGTGGTACCTGTTCACCTTGTAGTAGCAGCAGGGCTGAATGAAGGACCCTTTCAAAGATTCCTGCGGCTGTGGGGCTTCAGGGTGTGCTAGCCATGCTCACTGCCGTGGGCAGTGTTGCCACAGGGATGACCCTCGTACCACCATCACCTGCTCCCCACCCCAAGGAGCACAGAGCTGCCCGTCTGGACGGGGGTGAAGCTTTGTTGAACCCATGTGCTGGGTGCAACCAGCTTTTTCAGAGCAAGGTGCAAAGGCTTGTCCTGGGAGTGTGTTGGATAACCCAGCCCATACTGTGTCTCCTGCTGCTAGTTCCTTAAAACAGTGGCACTTAACTGTTCTTTTACCAGCTCTGTGTTGTTCTCAGTTTTGAGAGCCCTGGTGGTTCTTCCACCTTAAGGCTCAGCTTGTCTGACATGTTGTAACCAGGGACTTCTTGGTGCTGGTGGATTGCAAGAGACCAGGAAGAAGGTTATATATGCAGGGCCGAAGATAAAGGCTGCTAAAAAAGGCTGCTTTCATTCCCATGGGGTTGTTGGTCCGTTGCACATCTTCTGGCACTCGTATGCCCAAGGCAGAGGACCTCGGTGCCTTTCTGCTGTACGCTGCCTTTCGTCTGTGGTGTGAAGCAGCTGGCATTTTGGTCTCAGATAATAGTTCAGCAGATGGCTGCTTACAAACAAAACCCACCCAGAACAGGAGACTTTCTCTTCTTTTCCAGGAGCCAAGGACTTTGAAGGCAGGTGCTGAGGTTAACGGCCAGAACAAAGGCTGCAGGGTGACAACACACAGTATCTCTTGGGGCCTGTGCTGTAGCTGAGGACAAACGTCTGGTAAGTCTAAAGGCAGATAAAGGTTTATTGTGATCCAGAGAGGTGGGGAATCTCCATCCTGGGAGATATTTCACACTGCTGGACGCATCCCTGCACAACCTGTTTTAACTTTGAAATTGTCCATTTTGTGCGGAGGGGTTGGACCAGAGACATCCAAAGTCTCTTCCTCCTAAATTTTTCCATGTTTCTGTGCCTGATCCTGCTGATGACCCATGCAGTCTGCTTTATGAGGAGTGAAAGGAAGAGAAAAAAGCATTAGAAAACCTGAAGAAATGTAGCAATATTGCTGTCTGCTGCAAGCTCTGCCAGGGAGCAGATGCTAGCTGCCTTTTCTAGATGAATTGATTTGACTGGAAAGACAGCTGCTGCTGCTGCTGTGAAGTGTCCAGATGAACCTGTACATAGACCTGGGGCAAGTGGGAATGTCGAGGGGGGAATTTGGGAGGGCAGGGAGCCCATGCTGGCAGCAGCCCCTGCCCTGCCCGGGGACCAAGCAGGGCTCTGGGAGCGATGTGCTGGGGAGGAGCTCCTTGTACTGCTTCTTTCCTCAAGAGCAGCTGTTTCAGGCTTACCTGGATTATGACCATAATGAGAGAGGGGTTCTTGTTGGGCGTACATCCCCAGGAGGGGTTGCACTTGATATCTGGCCTTTGTTTTCATTTCATACCAGGTGTTTCTAGGCCTTGAAATTTTCTTTCATGGAGAAGAAGTGTTGCTCACAAGCTGGCTTCCTGAGCAGTCTCCTTGCTGGGCTAGTTACCCACATCTGCTCCATAAGGAGGTTCATCAGCTCCCCTGCAGCCCAGCTATTCCTTGGGAAGGTTTGATGTAGCTGGCTTGGTTAATCCCAGATGTATCTTTAATGAGATGTCATTTGTAAAGAGTTCTCAGTGCTGGTGAGACCAGCCAGGGAAAAAAAATGTTTCCAAACAGGTTTGGAAACCTCTGTTGAAGGGAAGTTGCTACAAGCACACTTGAAATTGCTAATGTGCAGGGACCTGTAAAGTAGGACATTTAGTTTTAACGTTAACCATCACTTGTGTTTTACTATTATTTTTCCCATACTTTACTGTAATGTATATAATTTCATTTATACTTTTTCCTAACTACCCTCTGTAGTCATTATCCGCTTTTAAGATGTTTTGAAACCTGTAACTCCTTGCCTAGTAGAGATAAGACAGACCTTGGACAGTCTGAAAAACTCCCTGAGTACATCCCTAATAGCAGGAACCTAAAAAACCAAGTGTCTAAGAAGACGCCAGTGTCAAGATAAGCGACTGGAAGCTGGTCTGAACTGACCTCCTTGGAACAAACGGGAGCTGAAGGAGGGGTGAGGTCACTCTATGACCAGATATGGACACGAGAAACCTAAAGTTCACTAACGGACAGTGTGAGGAAGAGTATGTGGACCCCTAAGGAGGGGAGAAGACCCTCACTCTGTTTTTACTACTGACCCTTGGTCCATCTTAGGTGCTGCCTCTGGCATGGGGGGGAATTTTTTTTTTCTATCTATAGGAGAGAGGAAAAGCTTTTGGGTTGGTTCAGGAAACGGGGAAGGTTTCTTCTCTGTGGCTGGTTGCCCTGGGAGTCCCCGTGTGGTTTTGTAAGGGAAAGTGTCAGGGCTGTGTCTGTGGTGGAGCCCACGGGGAATGCTCTGGGGACAGGAATGAAGCAAACACCTTGGAAGGAAGGGTGGTGGATATATGTGCCTTCTCTTATGCTCTTGCTTACAGGACATCACCTGGGTCTGCTGAGGCTTCCTAGAATGCTTGAATACCTGAACTAGAGGCTGTGGGATCGGAGTGTGATTCCCGCAGGCCCTGCCGGGGATCCCAGCTCAGGTACCGGGACTTTGCTGCTGGGTTTGCTGGTGCCTGGAGGCAGAGACGTGCTGGAGAGGCTTGAGACATGGTGGCTGCTCCAGCCAGCACACCGCTCCTCCCTGTTTGCAGGGACAGGATGGTCCTGGACGTGGCACAGTCCTCACGTGTTGTCTTTCCTGATTGCAGATGAATTTCTTCCTGACAAAGGATCTCTTTATTTACCAAGATTTCATCTGCTGCTGCTGTTTATTGCCCACCTGAAATCCTCCTTGTCTCCTGCTGGCCTCGTTGTCCTTCCAGGAGCAGCCAGTTGTGCCTCTGCCGCAGTGGGGCGAGGGATGGAGTCAGATGGGGTCAGTGGTTGGCAGCTGGCAGCTGCTTTTAGTTTCCATCTGCTCCCCTCTTCCCTTTTAATGAGATCAGGTGCCAGGGTGCACTAGGAAGACTTTTCAATGTGAGAGGAAGTCACAAGTGGGGTACTCAGGTCCCTGTTTTCATCCTTGGCAGAGAGAGGCTGCTCAAATCCAACCTGCACCCTCTTGAGCTGCTCCTGTAACAGCCCTGGTAAGGGGAAACAGAAGCTCTGCCGTGAGGCTGACAGCTCCGGGATGGGTGGGTCTGTCCTGCAACGCTGAGCCTTGAAGCTCAGAGATGCTTGTGCTGATGGTCACTGAGATGCAAACCTGGCTGTTTCTGGACCCACTGAGGTGCCTATCGTTTAATTTTTTAGCCTCATTTTTGTTTTTTTTTTTTTTTTTAAATGTGGCTACTGTCTTGTCTTCTAAAGCCCCAGCTGTTTTAAATGCTATCAGTGGCTTGGCAGATTCATTCTTTCAGGCCTTTGGTGCTCCCTGCACAGCCTGATCAGTGTTTCTGATCAACCGGTCTGATTTCACGAGTGGCTCCACTCGGGCGCTGTGTTTTGAAGGGTTTTCCCCTCTGCTTTTGAGGCCATGTGCTTATTACAAAGCTGTTTTTTCATGGGTGGGAAGGTTTCTCTCAAGGCGAATCTGCAGGAGATGTTTGGGGCTGGTTTTGTTGCTGGCTCTTTGATTCACGGTAGTTCTTGGGATGTGTGAAGGATGGGAAGAGGTTCAAAGGAAGAACCTGAGGAGCTCGTTTAACAGTTCAGTTTGGAAGATGAAAATCTGCCCCTCTGCTCCCACTGCCAAAACCCAAGGACTATTACCCTCTTCTGGTTTTTCAGGTAGGTAGCGACAACATTAGCAGGAGAAGTATTAAATCAATGAAGAGAGATTTCAGGGCCTTGGGGAAACTGATCAAGGGGTCGGGGGCACAGGTTGTGTTCTCCTCCATCCCTCCAGTTGGGGGGATGGATGAGGATGAACACCGAAGAACACAGCAGATGAATTCGTGGCTTCAAGACTGGTGTCACCGTCAGGGCTTTGGTTTTTTCGGTCATGGGTTGGTCTACAGGGCACCAGATCTCTGGGCATTAGATGGGATGCACCTGTCCCAGAAGGGGAAGAGGATCTTGGGGCAGGAGTGAGCTGGGCTCATTGACAGAGCTTTAAACTAGATTTGAAGGGGGAAGGGGGCAAAACATCAGCCCATCTGAAGTGCATGTATACCAATGCACACAGCATGGGTAACAAACAGGAGGAGCTTGAAGCCATGATGAAACAGGAAAATTATGATGTTGTGGCTATTACAGAAACATGGTGGGATGCTTCCCATGACTGGAGCGCGCCAGTTGATGGCTACAAGCTCTTTAGAAGGGATAGACAAGGTAGGAGAGGCGGTGGGTTAGCACTGTATTTAGGGACTGCTATGATTGCCTTGAGTACAAGTGCAGTGAAGAAAGGGTGGAGTGTCTTTGTGTTAGAATCAGGGGGAAGGCCAACAGGGCAGACGTTGTAGTAGGAGTCTACTATAGGCCACCCACCCAGGACAGAGAGGTAGATGAAATATTCTATAGGCACTGGGTGAAATCTCACGATCGCTTGCCCTTGTTCTTGTGGGGGACTTCAACTTCCCAGACATCTGCTGGAAATACAACACAGCAGAGCGGGACCAGTCCCAGAGATTCCTGGAATGTGTGGGGGACAACTTCCTAACACAACTGGTGAGAGAACCAACCAGAGAAGGTGCCCTGCTAGATCTCCTCCTTGTGAACAGAGAAGGACTGGTGGATGATGTGGTGGTTGGAGGACGACTAGGGCACAGCAATCATGAAATAATAGAGTTCTCTATTCTTAGAGAGGCCAGGAGAGGACTAAGCAGAACTGACATCCTGGACTTCCAAAGGGCTGACTTGGTCTTGTTTAGGCACCTGCTTGAGAGGATCCCTTGGGAGACAGTCCTGAAGGGTATCGGGGTGCGGGAATGCTGGGCGCTCTTTAAGAAGGAAGTGTTTATGGCTCAGGAACAGGCAGTCCCCAGGTGCTGTAAGAGGAGCAGGCGGCAGAGAAGACCCCCCTGGCTGAACAGGGAGCTTAGGCTGCAACTCAGGGAGAAAAGGAAAGTTTACAGCCTTTGGAGGAAGGGACTAGCCACTCACAATGATTACAAAGAGGCTGTGAGGCTGTGCAGGGCAGAAATCAGGAGGTCCAAAGCCCAGCTGGAAGTTACCCTGGCTTCAGCAATCAAGGATAACAAGAAATGTTTCTATAAGTATGTCAATAGCAAAAGAAAGACCAGGGAGAGTTTCCATCCCCTGCTAGATGCTGAAGGAAACTTGGTAGCAAGTGATGAGGGGAAGGCTGAGGTACTTAATGCCTTCTTTGCCTCAGTCTTTAATAACAAGACTAGTTGTATTGAGGGAATCCAGCCTCCTCAGCCAGATGATAGAGACTGGGAGAACGACCCCCCCGCAATCCAGGAGAGAGTCAGTGACCTGCTACATCACATAGACACACACAAGTCTATGGGAGCGGATGGGATACACACGAGGGTGCTGAAGGAGCTGGCTGGGTGCTCGCCAAGCCACTTTCCATCATTTACCAGCAGTCCTGGCTGACTGGGGAGGTCCCGACAGATTGGAAACTGGCCAATGTGA
>MU210196.1:0-34553 GCA_017315185.1 Bubo scandiacus
CTCCTCCACAAACGTGCACCCCTTGGAGCGAAAAGCAGCTCCTTTCTCTAGCGTGTTTACATATTCATGATAATCCCGAGAATAGGGAGAGATATTACAATTAGTTTTGAGAAATCATTATCATAAATCCCGCCCCAAGTCCCTCCCCGTTGCGCCTGCGCAATGTCTCCTGATGGTCTTGGGCGGGGGTCTTCAGGATGAAGATTGAAGATGCCTCTTCTTCCTCTCGTGACTTTTCACCCAATTAGGTCTCTTCAGCATGTCAATTTAGCATTCTTTGAATTCCCCTTCCTTATCTTGGGACTCAGTAGTTGCAGCTCCTCCCTTATCTCAAGAGCCCACCCTGCTGAGAGGCCTACCCTGCTGAGAGGCCTGCCCTGCTGAGAGGCCTACATCTACTTTGTTAAGGTTTCTCACTTCAGTTATTTCTGCATACAATTCTCTGAGGTGAATTTATGTAGAGATTAAGATGACCTCTTCCCTGACAATTCAGTGCTGCTTGCCAAATGTTTGATGGGAGAATGATACATGACAGTGCCATGTCCTTCCCTCACTTAAGATAATACATCATAGCTGTATACAACCTTGGAAAGGACACTGTGCTTCAAATACACATCTGTACTACTCTAATTAAAAAGAAAGTCAATAAGATATTAGTATGATTTAGCATAGACAACAGTGCAGCACACAAATGATTTTTTTAAAAAAAAGTAAAAGTCACCCTATTAAAATATACAAAATAAAGGGAAAAGTCACTGGTGGTATGGCTAGGAGTCCTCTATTTAACACTGAGGGCTGAGTGGGCTTTGTGCATCATATTTTCTCCTGTTTAGCACATGATAAAGAAATACAGTGTGGAACTCCAAGTCAGTTTAGATTTATCATGTATTTCCTCTCTCATTTGGGAGCAGATGGGTTTGATGGAGAGACTTGGGAGGAACTGTGTTCCCTCACACCTGCGTATCTACCAATGCCATATCAATTTACAGCCACAAGCCTTGAAGTTTGGCAGAGGTTCACTGATATGGAACTTCTTTTTCCTTAGTTGTGTCTTATGTTGTGATCATTAAACCCTGGAGACTTGGTGCAAAATGCAAAAACAAATCTCTTGCTGTTTCTCAATGAGATGCTTACATTTAAACTAGATTAAGAAAGAATAACTCTGAACACATTAAAATCAGAGGAAAATAGTAATATTTGTCATTGTTGAAAAATAATGCAGCAACCTTTTATATATGGCTTAATATGACCAAGTGCATTTTTTCTGAACTGAAAGCAATTAAATGTTATCAGTGTGGTATTGTCTAGCACAAGTACGACATAACACTTACATTGGTATTTGGCTTTTTTGTCCTAAGCTGCTGTCTCTTCCCATTCATCTCTGTTTTGTAGATGGGTGAAATCACTGAGTTGTCTCTGAACAGATGAATCTGTGTCATAGCTGTGTGGCAATGCTGTGTGCCCAAAGGGGTGTATGAATTAATGGACTCAGTTGCAGAGTCTGACCCATTTCAGATCATTTCTATGAGGTGTATTGAAAAAAGCTAATACTATGGAAAAGAGATCAAAATATTTTAATATCAGGTGATTGAGTTGTGCTCTGTGAACATGGGGGAATTTGGGATCTTGTCAGTTGACAGAACTTCCTGTCCTTAGAACTTGAGAGGACTGTGAGTTGGTTTGAATTTGGGGTGGGGTTTTTTGTCAAATATTTGAACATTGTCAAAATAGCCTTTTGGACACTTGCAAAGGAAAATATTTGGAATTTTATTAACCTATATTTTTGCTTTGAAGTTTGAATACATTTGTACTTAAAAAACAATATAAGAAAAGGTCAAATTTTAGAGCTGTTAAAACCAAATTCTTCATTTGAGGTGTACTGATGTATTTTTTATTTTAATTTAGAAATGTGTGTGAGGTTTTAAGTTTTCGTCCCTCACTGGGATGAAAATAATGAAGAAAATAGCATGCATGCAGTTTCTTACCACCTCTATGTATGGCACATTACTGCAAATTAATTCACCTCAAGTATTTATGTTTTACAGAAAACAAAGGTGTTTTTTTTCATGAAAGGTTTTCTCTTGAATAGCTTTTTTTCCCCTTTGGCATACATTCCTTCACTCCCTTCTGCCTCAAGTCTTATAGATAACAAACGCATGGTCCTCCAGGACCTTCAATATGGCATGCGCCCTTAAGAGAACTCAAGTAAGGGATGACTTAAAGAAGGAGGAGAATTGTTTCATCTGTGGTGGTTTTTTTCTAGTTTTATGATCTTGCTGTAAGTTTAGACCTGTCTTCTTTGTCCATTTGATTATTTTTTAAACATTAGAAGAAGAGAGAGAAAGAGGTACCACTGGGTATTGCTTTGTAATATAAACGACATAAAAATAACATTTAATATGGAAAGTTACAAAGGAATAAATTGTCTCTCTAGAATATTAGTATTGAAGAGGAATGACATAGAAGCATTTTAGGTCTGGCTACATCTGATGCAGATTCAGACATGAATTTTGTATCTGTAGCCATGATTAAAAAAGAGCAGATCTTGCCAAGATTTTTTGACATACTTAGCCTCAATCTTTGAAAGTCATCCTGTTGATTTAAATCAAACTAATCATTTAGGTAAAACTAAGAGACATGGTGGCAAGTACCAGTCATGAAAATTGGGCCCTCTCCCATAGGAGAATGAAGCTGAAAGGTAGAAATCTTGACTATAAAAGTAGTTGATGACATTTTAGGCTCAGTGACTTTTCTGCACTTACTTAACTGTGACCATTTCAATGTGACCATGCTCATATGATTATGGTCATTTATGTTGGTCTGACACACTTGCAAGGAGTCAAAGTGTCTTCAGTGCTGTTCTCTTTTGGCCCCTGTCACATGCTGACCCACATCAAGGCCTTGAACACGGGTGCGAAAAGCTCCAGATGTGATAAAGTGTATGTGGAAAAAATGTAAATCATCCTCAGGAAGAAATTTCCATTTCTGTACCAGTAGTTTTCATTTTAATCCTTTTGCCTTGAAGATTTCATTTCCTTGGAAGAAGGGGGAAGAAGGGGATGGATAATCGCTCTCTAGTTCCATTTCTGTTGTTGTAGGGCCCTTGATACTGAGATCCCATTTCTCAAGCTTTATTGACTTTGATAAAAGCCTTTGACTTGCTGAACTTGCTCTCACTTTAGGTACAACTATAGAATTATGGATTTCCTGACAAAATAATAAATCTTTCTCTTTCTTGATCTCTTTATGTATGTGTGGGAACCCAATATGCTCACTTATAAAATGTTTTTATGCAACTTCTATCTAAAGACAGTAACATTTTTTTTCTCATAAACTTCCAGGAGAATTGGCCAAGATGATCTCTGCCTTGCTGTGCTAGATAGAAGAAGCCATCACAAGTTCTGCCATTGTACAAGTCACTCTAATTAAACATCCTTGAAAGAGAGATCAACAATCAGACTAAGAAACAAATGTACAATTGGAATTAAATCTTTCTTTTGATAAAACTAAATGGAGAGGAACACATTCAGATTCCACCCTAAACCTTTTCAAATCCCTACTGTTACTTTACTTAGGGAAAGACTATAAAAATTAATTCAGTTTAGCATCGAATTGTGAGATATACTGACACTGTTGCTCTACCACTTCAGTGCTGTATTTGATGACCATAGCATATCTGGACTTGGAAAGAAAGTCATACATCATGACCTTATTTATTATTTTCTTTATCATATTTTGAAAATCTATTGGGACAGAATACTTTATATTCTAAATATAAATATCTTTAGGCAGAAAAAAAATTTTACTGTAGCTGGAGAATTTTGTAGTCATTTTAAAAACTTGGAAACTGGAGCCAAACTTCTTCAGTCACATGGGAAAGCTGTAGTAAAACCAAGAAATTTATATCTTGGTTAAATTCTATGACTCAGATATTTAAGGAAGTTTAACAAGTTTCTGTGGGTCAGCTGAGCTGTGGTTATTGTCTGTGTGTACACTTTTAGTCCACATGTAATGGAAGATAATGCAAGTTATTTTAATGCTCTTCATTGCAGTCTGAGTCGAGATAGAGGATACCACACCAGCAGTAGACTAAGAGCATACACAAGGGTGGTTACTGTATGGTAATTCTGTAAGCCATGGCAAATTGGCTTGATGTCTGACCCCTCAGTGTGGTGAGCAGAGCCTGAAACTGCTTCTCCTTTCTTTTACCAGGTACCCCCAAGGGACAGCTCCTAAGTCTAGTGTTGTCATCACCTCCCAAAGTAGGGAAAGACTATCTTGATGGCTGCTGACCCATGTGCAAAATAAAATCTAAATGGATATTGCAATAGTGAAGTGATAAGAGGTTTTAGTAATCTTTCTGGGTTGGTGTTCATGTTTTCCAAACATGGACATGCTGGCCTTCACAACTTGGAACAACTCCCCTTCCCTCCCCTTACACACTGTGGTGGTTTAACCTCAGCCAGCCACTAATCCAAAATACACTATACCAGCTACTAGGAAGAAAATTAATTCTATCCCAGCTGAAACCAGGACACGCACACATGAGAAGACATTAGATATATGAATATATTATTGGTAAACTCTTTCCTTTTTGCATTGAAATTGTGAATATCATCACAAAAATTAGATTCAGGAATTCCAGAGAAGGGAATTTCAATGAAAATTAATGATACAGGGACAATGGGTTTACCTCTGAGTCCAGAGTTTCCCTTTTCACAAGGATCCAAGTTTCAGTGCTTCAGGTGCCAAGGTTATTGGTCACTATTATTGTCTTAAGACATGTCGGAGAGAGTTTGTAGAGGACTGTCTCCTGTGAGAGGGGGACCATGCTGGGACAGGGGAAGAATGCCAGAAGTTCAACCCCCCACACCGCGGTGGAAGAAGCAGAAGGACTGACTGCACCCCCCCATTCCCCGCCCCCTGCACTGCTGTGGGGGGAGGAGGTAGAGATATCAGGAGCAAAGCTGAGTCCGGGAAGAATGGAGGGATGGGGAAAGGTGTTTTCAGGATGTGGTAATGCTTCTCACGGTCCTACTGTCTGTTACGTGTTATTGTTAGTGTCTGTATTAAATTTATGTTCTTCTTTTCTTCCCCTAAAGAGTCTGTCTTTTGCCTGTGCCTTAATGGATGAGATAATATCTTCTTGTCCTTATCTCAATTTCCTGGGCCTTTTACTTTACTTTCTCCTTCCCAGCGCTGGGGGGACAGGGGGGAGTGAGCGGCTGCATGGTACTCAGTTGCCCTCTGAGTTCAAACCACGACAGGAACGAATTTCCCAGTCTTTCTGTCTCTCTAGCACGCAGACATCATTTCTGATGCCACGTCAGATTGCCACATCCAGCCGCATCAGATTGTCTTCCCTCTCCACCCTTAGTGCATCTTTTGGGGAGAACAAATCACAGCAAATGCTCTGACCTACACTGCCCGATCCCTTCCTCTTCACTCTTTATCTGCCAGAGTGTCTTCTGTTTATTTATTCATTTATTTCTCTCCGGAGCCCCTTTGGAGGTTTGTGGTTGATGATGATTTGTTTGATCCAAAAAGCATTTGCAATGGGATTCTGGAGCAAATTTCATGTTACCAAGAGTATGAAAAGATGGAATGAAGTCAGTGCTAAAATGAGCCGAAGGCTGCTGCAGAAAGTAATGTTCCAGCTTTCTGTTCTATGGCTATAAAGTTATAACAAGAAAACAGGAAGGATTAAAAAAAAAATCACTATTGAAGAAGACTTAAAAACTATTGCTAAGGCCTTGTTTTATTTTTTATTACCTGGACATAACAGTTAACTCTACTGAAGATTTCTCTGGGAGTTTTAACCTTTTATGAGTGACTGGATTTTATGTTGCCTCTGAACCAGATAAAATACATAGTGGTCTTATTCATATTGGACACAATAAGTTTTGCAGCACAGATCTAAAATATTATCTTCATATCAATGTCAGAACTTTATTTTATGTTTATTCCAAATTCTGGGTATAAGCAGACTGTTATAGGTATTTGCAAATGTCAGAAAATAACTATCTAGGAGAGGAACAACATTTAACTAACCCAGTGGCTACTCCTTGTCCTGGCATAATAGATGCATATGAAAAGTGTCCCATAAACTATTCTTGTGATACAATCTTCATGCTTGCCTTAAGATTTTTAATCCCATGGTAGAGTTAGTAAGTTCCCAAGCTGTACAGTTAGGTTCTCCTAGTTCTTTATTCATACCCTATCTCTCTGTTTCTTTCTGATGGCCCATGATTGATGGGTCTGATGCAGCAACAGAGCTTACTTGTCAGATCTTCACCCAGTTTGGGATGCTTTGGTTTCTTAAGTACTACATTGCTTGCCTTACAGTATCCCATCAGTAATGCCTAGCAGTTCATCTATTTCCCAGATGTCTAAGTATTAGTCTACTTTGAATAACTTGGAATTAAATGGTCCCTTCCCTGCCCTGCTTCTGTTTATCTTCTAGGGATGCTTTGCACTTTAGGTATCTCTTTTCTTTGCTTGTTCTGTTTTTGCCCATGTGTCACCCATGTTAACCAGGACTCTGATGTCCTTGGCCATATTTAGTCAGGATACTGGTTTTGTAGACTCCTGTTTTGTATTCTTGAGATAACACTGATCACTGAAATCAGAGGCTATAATTCAACTAGCTACATCTGCAATGGTACTATGTATCCTTTATTCACACATCACTATGCTACCAACATTTCTGAGAGTTGACTTGGCCTTCTTCTGTATGATTGTCAACTCTAAAAGAATAGTACATCAACAGCTGGATATATTTCTTGGTACATAATCATCAAATCTTTCACACACAAGTCAGCTTGGCTGAGGATTTCCATATCTTTTCATGTTTTCTTTAGTTTCCTCCAGTTGAGAATCTCATATGCTAGTTTATTTTCATATTTTCAATGTGCAGAGTTTTCTGGATGAGAAACCAACTTTATACATCTCACTTCATTACATGTGATACTGCAGGCTCAGTAGCATGCATTGAACTCATGCTAAAAATGGGTTTTAGCCATTTTCATTTCAAACGGTTCCCCTTCCCCAAAAAGATTACACCTTCTTTGTGTCGGGCACAGTAACATCCATATAAATCTTACCAGATGTCCCTTGCAGGCAATGATACCATATGCTTCATTCAGGCTCCTCTGTGTAGCCTCTTTCTCCATATCATCTCAGCATGGATAGCTGGCCAGCAGTTTTTCTGAGACATGAGTTAGCTGAATTAAGTAACCATTTTATGGAGCACCTTTATCCAGTTGACATATCAAGGATTCAGACATTTAAGAAGTTTAGCAGATGCTTACTTTATAAATCCTAACAGTAATAATAATTTTAATATATTTCTGAGAAGATATTTGCTATAACAGTTCTATATTTTGGGAAGTATTGGAAGCCATTGGAGCAGATGAAGTGTTTGATCTATCATACATCAGCCAGTTGCAACCTTGTCTTAATTTTGTTTGTATTAAATTTCACATGTATTCAGTGACTTGTTCTTGCAAGCAGATGGGGTTGTGATTGTGACCTGCCGCAGCTTCTTGTCACACTGCCTCTGCAGGCTATGCATGGATGTAGGTGGATTTACATATATACATAAGTACTAAGCTATAGACAGTGATGAGTGATTCAGAGCAACTCCCAGCCAGGGCTTCTAGTGCCTGTTTTCCTGTGTAGTCGTGGAAAGAAGCAGGAACCAACCTGTTGTAGGAGCTTAACTGAGGTATGGCAATATTCCTCTGGTAAAGGTAAGGAAGTATTAATGTCATTACATTGCCAAAGACTTTGAGGAGGACATATCTGCAATATTTGGTACAGCTTTGCAGCACTCACATCTCTCATATAAGTGTGTATTTGCTTCTTGGACCCCCTGGCACTGCTTGGCAGTGAGATGATATCCCATTATTTCCTCCAGACAAAAGAAGGTAAAGAGACTAAGAGCTAAAACATACCCCCAAGGAGAGCTTTAGAAAAAGAAAATGGAAATGGTTCCTTGTTGGTGTGCATGCTGGCTTACTGAACTTTCTGCCCACACTGACAATGGAAAAGTACAACCAGCACTCGGGCAGAAGATTAACGACGTCTGAAAACAAGAAATAGTTACAAGAAGGCCAGAAGAAAAGAATGTGCTCGTTAAGGAAGAAACTGATAAAGAAGGGACCTTTTGGAATTGCAAAAGCAGGAACTTATCTACTGGCTGTGTGCGGGTAGCAATGTTTGTGGAAAGTACCGAGGGGAGCTATTTTTAGAATGCACAACAGTATATAAGGGCTTGCTGCTATTTTTAGAAGGCAGCAGAGTATATAAGGGCTTGCTTGCTAATAAAGTTTGAGCTTGACTTCCAATTATATTGATTGTCTGTGGTCTTGTCTCCTGTGGCCTGCACGGGATCTCGTCCCCACAGATCCTGATCCTGCAAAGCCAAGAGTAGTTCCAAACAAGTCAGGGCACAGAAGATGAAAACAAAGACCTCAACCTGTGCCTGCTTAAATCTGTAAATAAGCATGTCCAACTCATGGTGCAGAAGAATAAACTGTAAAAGGAAGATATTTGCTCTGAGAAACTGAAGAGGTGTGCAAGCACAAAGAGGAAACAGCTGTCAAATTCAATACTGCAGTCTGAAAGAGTTGAGAAGTCAAGGAATGATGAGGTCAGTGCTGTTTCTGAATAAGGACAAGATTATAGATTTGCTGTAGTATCCTGGAAAAGTGAAAATTTTGAAGAGCTTATGCTTAGGAATAAAGTAAAATCATTCGCAGTTGAAAAGCTAAGAGTGGCATAGGGAGAAGTGGAAGAGTAACCAGTTTGGGGGGGACTCAAGGGAGAGAGAATAGCTCCCAGATTAAGATGATTTAATTTAGGTGTTTATATGAAGGTATATACATGTGAGTTAGGTGCCGAAGCAATCAGTACCTTAAACTAAAGTCATTGGAGAGGGAGTCAATACAGTCAATAAAGGCTGGTGTAAGATTCAGCTCATCGTATGGCTGCACTGGTTGCCTGAACAATCTCTATTCAGCCTAGTGTACTGATGAGAGTCTTGATTCAGTTACCAAAACACTGGCCTTTTGTGCCATCTGGGATGCCCTATATTATTTGAGACATTCCCTGGGGCTGGAAGATATGACCCAGGACCTATGGGAGATACATGCTCCTCTAGATCAAAAATTAGAAACTATGTTATATTCTAGACAATCTCAGACAACATCTAGTACCTACATTTAGTCAACTGAATTGGGCTTTGGATTATACAGAGATCACAGATACTTGTCTCATTTGTACACACCTAAATGTGTACCTAAATGTAGGTGTTTTCATCTCATTTGTACACACCTAAATGTGTACCTAAATGTATGTGTTTTCATCTGTGATCTGAATCCCATTTTAAATAACCAATTATACTGAGATTAATTTGAACTCTGGACTTCTCATGCAAGTGGGACTTGTACAAATAGGAACATACAGAGATTTAAGCCTCACAAGAGGATGCCTTTCTTATCAACTAGTGTGTGAGTAACAGAGCATAGTACAAGGGATAAAGCAGAACAAAGAGAATGTGTGAGATGTATATATCTGTGGCTTTGGAAAACAGAATTTGCATTGATACTGTCTAATTTATTTATTTAGAAAGAAATTGTGAGATATGGACACTCAAGGAGACAGAAGTAGCTAGTCAAGAACTAATTAATGAAGACAGCCCAAAAATCAGGAAAAAGGAAAATGCTAGCATTGGTTTGAAAAAAAAAAAAAAAAACACAGAAAAAAGACAGGAAATCATTGTCTACTCCTTTACCTATCAAAATATTCTTTAAAGGGAATAAAAGTCATATGGTCTATGAAAAAAATTCAGATTTGCTGTAAAACTGATTTTCCATGAGAAAACTGAAATAAGGAAAGTTGAAAATTACAGTATTATTTCAGGACAGTTCTGATGTTTATTTCTCCCTGTACAGGTAATTTATGGAAGATTATTTCCACAAAATTAAAGATGATGATTGTGGGGGTTTTTTTCCACACTGATTTGGGGAACTCCCCTCCCCTCTAAAAGAATTAAAACTAAGGAGCTTGGTCTTGCAAAAAAAGCCTTTTCTATTTCTCAGACAGCTTTACTGGTCAGTAACATTGTCATTCTGTTTTGCCAGTGCTGTCATATGGTAACAAGTGAAGCGTGATTTATATTTATAATTATTATGTGCTACTGTTGGGAAAGGAATGGTTAGATTCCCTCAGTTCATAGTGTTCCCTGTCTGTGACATGTCCTGTCCCTTTGGCTTCTCTCCAGCAGTTTTGAATGGGTTATTTTTAGTCATCATCTTATTCCTTGCAGCCTGTGCTTTCAAGTTTCCCTCTGACTTTAATTAAATTGTCCTTAGACTTGTGCATGTAAAAAGCTAACAAGTTCACCCAGTCAAGATCTAATTAAAATGCAAAGTAGGAGTTCAAGTGAGGAGAACATCAAACAGTTTTTATGTGACATATGAGAGCTTGACACTGTATTTTGACAGGCCTGTTGTAGAATACATGATGCCACTAAAATACATTTAAAAAGTAATATCCCAGCTTACACATCAGCCCCAAAACAAGCTGATGGTATAGAGAACAAGCTGTACAACATGCTGTACAGAGCAAAAGACAGTGTTTGGCATGTTATTGATGTGTTACATAAACAGTGGTAAGATACAAAATATGACAACTTTTGGTTTTGCTTCTTACTTGTGATGGCATTTACAGATGAACCAAATCCATAGGACAGTTCTTCAAATTTAGGTGCCTACAATGTAGCTACTCAATGAAAGATTAAGCAGTGGACCTTCACCATTAACAAACGCAATCTGCCATAGCATGAGCTAAACAGAGCATCCTTTCTAGGCAGGTGTAGAGGGCAACCACATTTTCTGTAGACGTGACACAGAGAGAAGGCATAATACAACCTCATTACACTAGGAGTCTATGCACCAAAACACATTCTTTTCACCCCAATTGCCATTATGATCACTATAAGCTGTAGGTCCCACACTGCAGGTGCTTAGAAAGCCAGGCTGTGAACCCGGCATGTGCCTTCCTTTTAGGCTGCACTTAGAATCATAGGATCATATAATCATTCAGGTTGGAAAAGACCCTTGGGATCATGGAGTCCAACCATCAGCCCTACTCTACAAAGTTCTCCCCTACACCATATCCCCCAGCATCTCATCTAAACGACCCTTAAACACATCCAGGGATGGTGACTCCACCACCTCCCTGGGCAGCCTATTCCACTGTCTGACCACTCTTTCTGGGAAAAATTTTTTCCTAATGTCCAGTCTGAACCTCCCCTGTTGCAGTTTAAAGCCGTTCCCTGTTGTTCTGTCACTAATCACCTGTGAGAAGAGACCAGCACCAACCTCTCTACAATGTCCTTTCAGGTAGGTGTAGAGAGTGATGAAGTCTCCCCTCAGCCTTCTCTTCCTCAAACTGAACAGTCCCAGCTCCTTCACTCGCTCCTCATAGGATTTGTTCTCCAGGCCCTTCACCAGCTTCGTTGCCCTCCTCTGCACTCGCTCCAGCACCTCGAGATCTCTCTCATATTGAGGTGCCCAAAACTGGACACAATACTCCAGGTGTGGCCTCACCAGTGCAGAGTACAGGGGGACTATCACCTCCCTACTTCTGCTGGTCACACTATTTCTAATACAAGCCAGGATGCCATTGGATTTCTTGGCCACCTGGGCACACTGCAGGCTCATGTTCAGCTGCTTGTCAATTAGAACCCCCAGATCCTTCTCTTCCAGACAGCTCTCCAGCCACACCTCCCCAAGCCTGTAGCCATGCAGGGGGTTGTTGTGGCCCAAGGGCAGGACCTGGCACTTGGCCTTGTTGAAGCTCATCCCGTTAACGTTGGCCACCAATCCAATCTATCCAAGTCTCTCTGTAGAGCCTCCATATCCTCATGCAGATCGACACTCCCGCTTAACTTGGTGTCATCTGCGAACTTACTGGTGATACACTCTGTGTCCTTATCAAGATCATCAATAAAGATGTTGAACAGAAATGGTCCCAACACCGAGCCCTGAGGAACACCACTTGTGACCGGCCGCCAGCTGGATTTAGCTGCATTGACCACCACTCTCTGGGACCGTCCATCCAGCCAGTGCTTGACCCAGCAGACCGTTCGCTCATCCAGGCCATGGGCAGCCAGTTTTTCTATGAGAATCCTATGGGGAACTGTGTCGAATGCTTTTTGAAAACCCAGGTAGATAATTGCGACAGCTTTTCCCTCGTCCAATAGTCGGGTCATCTATCATAGAAGAAGATCAGGTTTGTCAGGCAGGACCTGCCTTTCATAAACCCATGCTGACTAGGCCTGATCCCCTGGTTGTCCATTATATGACTTTTAATGGCACTCAAGATGACCTGCTCCATGACCTTCCCTGGCACCGAGGTCAGACTGACAGGTCTATAGTTTCCTGGATCCTCCTTTCTGCCTCTCTTGTAGATGGGTGTTACATTTGCTACCCTGCAGTCCAATGGGACCTCCCCAGTTAGCCATGACTTCAGGTAAATCATGGAAAGCAGCTTGGCGAGCACATCTGCCAACTCTTTCAGCACCCTTGGGTGTAACCCCTCTGATCCCACAGACTTGTGTGCATCCAAGTGGTGTAGCAGGTCTCTGACCACTTCCTCTTTAATTGTGCTGACGTCATTCTGCTTCCCCTCCCCATCTCCCAGCTCATGAGGCTGGGTGTCCAGGGAACAGCCAGTTCCACTGCTAAAGACTGAGGCAAAGTAGGCGTTGAGCACCTCAGCCTTCTCCTCATCCTTTGTTACCATGTTTCCCTTTGAATCCAATAAAGGAGGGAGATTTTCCCTAATCCTCCTTTTGCTGTTAATGAATTTATAGAAACATTTTTTATTATCCTTAACAGCTGCAGCCAAGTTGAGCTCTAGCTGCGCTTTGGCTCTCCTAATGTTCTCCCTGCGTAGCTTCACTACATCTTTATAGTCTTCATGAGAGGCCTGGCCCCTCTTCCACAGGTCATAGATTCTCCTTTTGTTCTTGAGATCCAGCCAAAGGTCCCTGTTTAGCCAGGCCGGTCTCCTTCCCCTCCTGCTTGTTTTTCAGCACACGGGAACAGCCTGCTCCTGTGCCTTTAAGACTTCTCTCTTGAAGTATGTCCGGCCTTCCTGGACTCCCATATCCTTCAGGGCAGCCTCCCAAGGGATTTTGTTAATCAGTCTTTTGAACAGGTCAAAGTTTGCCCTCTGGAAGTCTAAGGCGGCAGTTTTACTTCATCCACTCTAGACCGAGACTAATCATGCCAAGAGGTTTCATTTTTTTCTCACTGCTTGTAAGAGGAGCCAAAGTTGATGTTGTGGTTTGAGCCCAGAGAGCAACTGAGCACCATACAGCCATTCACTCACTCCTTCCCCTCCAGTGCTGGGAAGAAGGAAAATGAATCAAAAAGCCTCAGGAATCGATATAAGGACAGGGAGGGATTGCTCACCCATTAAGGGTCAGAGGCAAAAAACAGGCTCCTTAGGGGAAGAAAAAAAAGGATGTCACTTTAATTCAAAACACTAACGATAACAAGACTTAACAAATAGAATGGAACAGTGAGAAGCATTACTGAAGTGCTAAGGCTTGGACAACCGGCCCAAGCCAGAGTTGACCTATAGATGAATCCTGTATATTTTATAGCTGATAACCATTGTGCTAGTAGGTATTGTACTAAGTTTTAACAACCCACTTATGCTGGTGTAAAAAGTGCCAAAGCATTGAAATACTGCAGCCTGAACAACAGGCCCCAAGCCGATGCTGCTAACTTAGTATGAAATCATTAACAAAGTATGTAAGCTCACTAGTGAAAGATACAGCTTAGACAGAATATAATCAGTAGTGAGGATGAAATGCTGTGAGAATGTATCCAACTTGCCTTGTTCAGCCTTGTTCAAGGCTGAGAACCCAAGTGTTTGGCCTTGTTAGAAACTCCCTTGGTTTCCCCCCCGAGCCCTGGCCAGGCTTTGGGTGGAATCCAACAGGAAAATGAAACCAGAAATTTTCCACTCACAGGTGCCAGCTATTCTGGCTTGTCGATCTCTGGTATATAAGGCTGGGCCTGCTCATAGTGACTTCGGATGCCTCACCTACGGGTGGACGCACCGTGTAGGATTTCCCACTTGCCGGGACAGGCTCTCCAAATCCTCGCTGTAACCGGGGCTGCCCAGCATCTGTGGATCTGGGTGATGGTAACGTATGCAAGTGGTGATGGATCTTTCTAAATCACTATTCTCTCTCTCATGTAGTAATGATTTGATGCATTACCCTCATTTTCCTGTTTGTTGCTTTAGGTGCATTATTCTGTCTTTTCTTACTGTATGTTTTCTGTGTTACACTGTTACATTATTTGGTTATCACCAGTAAAATACACCTACTCTTTTCACTCTGGTGTCTGAGTTTAATTGGTATCCTTAATCAGCAAAACAATTACCATATCTTAAAACACCTTCCCCCATCCCTCCCTTCTTCACCGGCTCAGATTTTGTTCAGCTTTTGTTCCTGATACCTCTACCTTCTCCCCCAGCAGTGCATTGGCAGGGGATGGGGGGTGCAGTCAGTCCGTCTCTTCTTCCTCCAAGGTGTGGGGGAAACACTCCTCTGCATTCTTCCCCCTGCTCCATGTGGCGTCCCTCTCACGCAAGACAGTCCTCTACAAACTCCCTCCACCGTGAGTCCTCCCCACGGGATGCATTCTTCTCGAGTGGCTCTGACGTGGGTCACCCCCACGTGTTGCAGTCCTCCCAGCACCGAACTACAACAACAGGGGTGCTTCTCTTTCCCACAGAGTCCCGGGTATCCTCCACAGGCAAATCTCTGCTCCTCTGGTGACCTCCATGGGTGGCAGGGAGGGCGGCCCTGCCATCTCACCATGGGATACAGGGGGGCTCTCTGCTCTGACTTGCGGAAAACAGACTCTACAACTCGAATAGAGTTATAAAGCAGGTATGTTTACTCCGGCGCCGGGGTGCAAGGGGATTTCTCCACAAAGCTTGCACACCAACAGCACATTTTACCAAAAACTTATCGAGTGTGGATATACATATCCATTGGATTACATAACACAAACATACATATGCATGAGTAAGGCTGGGTTAGTTCGAAAGGCTGGTGTCAGCAGTTTATGTTCTCTTTGCGCCTGCGCATTGCCTCCTGGGGGGCGTCTTTGGGGGTCTTTGGGAGGAAGGCTCACAGTCTTTCTCACCTTGTACTTTTCCCTGGAGCATGCGCAGATTCTCTTGGCCAATTTCTTGAATAACAAGAGTGTTTTCAGCCGGTTTACTCATCCTATCTTATCTAAGAGAACCAATGGAACTTCTACCATCCGTATATGGCTATCTTTACTCATTACCGAGGCCCAACTAGTTAGAGCACACCTGTTCCTCAAGGACAAAAACATGGTATTTTGCTGAACACTGCAGTTCTTGGTAGATTTTCACAGCAAACTGCTTTGTTTTGATGGACACAGTAGTCCTTGGTAAAATTCCACAGAACGGTCTGGGCAAGCAGGATTCTTAGCAATATTCAAAAATACTATAAGTAATACTATAACTTGCTAGAAGTAAGTAAATAAATTGCTAAGCAGTTTGCTATAAGTAAATAAGTAAATAAGTCTCAAAACACATAATCATTTCTCTGTATCAGCTCTGGCACACCTCCCCCCTTCCTCCTTACTTCCTTTCACTGACCTCGGTGTTCGCATAGGTGTCCTTCTCGTAACTAGTCCTCAAAGTCCCCACCCCCTCTCAGGTTTCCAAGGTTTCCATTCTTAAATACATTATCGTAGAGGCGCTGCCACCATTGCTAATTGGCTTGGCCTTGGCCAGAGGTGGGTCCAACTTGGAGCTGGAGGAGCTTTCAAGAAGCTTCTTACAGGGGGCCACTGCTGTAGCCCCCTTCCCCACTACCAAAGACCCTGCCACACAAACCCAGCACATTTTAGGCTGCAGTTCATCCACTCTAGGCCAAGACTAATCATGCCAAGAGGTTTCATTTTTTCCCACTGCTTGTAAGAGGAGACAAAGGTGACTAGCTTAGATGTCAATTGTGGAAGCATCTTCACTTAGTCACATGAACCCCACCAGTGTACCAGTTTCTCTGTATTTTCTATGTCCTCTCTTAAAATTTTAGCTCTCCAAGTAAGCATATAGTATGTAAACGAGTACAGGACTTCTGCATGACAAGCACCTTTTATTTCACCATTCATGGTGCCACTCAGCACTCAGCAGTGACCTCTTCAGTTGCAAGATCAATACACTGAATAAGAAGAGGTGAAGAAAGGAGGAATGCAAGAGAGAAAGACCAGAAATGCATAGAGGAACAGAGAAGGGATGGGAACTGCAATGTGAAAAGGGCACTATTTTTTTTAATAGTTGCACAAAGTAAATCACACACCTTTCAGGACAAGGGTGACACTTCTGGGAGATTCCCACAGTATCTCACCTGCAATTTCTGCATTCCACTGTCAGTATGAATGCAATTTTAATAGCAAAATTATTTCATACAGTGTATTTCAGCTTAAATATTTAAAGCAGCCTAACTGCAGAGCATCTGAACTGTAAATCAGCCACTTAGCTGAGAAAAATTTAGGACTGAACAGCAGAGGTATTCTTAATTGCCTCATAACTCAGGCCAAAAGGAGGCAACAGCCACGAAATTTTGCTTTCTGCTCATCCCTGGCTGAGAAAAGCAACAATTTCCTTAGAATTGGATGCAAGTACAAAATATGCTTGGAGGCAAAATAATGTGCAGACTAGAAAAAGTGTTTCATATCTTAGAATATCTTAAGCATCCATTATTAGAGCTGCATTTACCTGAACGTGTTTCAGCATGAATTGTCTTGTAAGGGGTGTATGTAGACAGCATTGTAGTTATTGTAACAATCACAGGGCCTCCCTGGATGGCATAGCACAACATACTGTACATGATGTTGACACTGTTCAGTGAAACAATTGTTACAATCAATTTGACTTCTATTGTGACTTGGTTTGTAAATCTCTGGGTCATTACCTTAACAACATCAATGTACTGTCAGTATCCAATTTCATCAAATTAGTGTCCAAGGTAATAGGAGAAGGAATGTATTAATGTGTTGTTGTTGACTAATAAAGACAGCATCCCTCTAATGTGTTATGAAGAACAGCTGAAGTATGCAAGGGAAGAGGAAGCGGACAAAGTCAGGGTAACAGACATATTTGGTGGTATATGTCAGGTCATCAAGTTCAGTGTTAAACATCTTAACCTCTTTACCACAGACTCAGGAGGATCAGAGATAGGGCTGGGTCCATGGCTTATGACAAATGAGTAATGGATTTCATTTTGGGCTGGGCAAAAGAGCCCTTCTTCACAAAGTAGCACTCCATATTCCAACAGCTGAAGAACAGCACCATGTAAAATCATATTGTTGTACCAGAAAGAAAGGGAAAATACTCCTAACTATGAAAGGATTTAATTTTTTTAGCCCCCATCATGCTCCAAAATGTAGCTTGCACTTCAGAGAACTCAAGTTATGCTGGGCTGATATAAATAGATCTTTGCATCAGTGCCATCCAGTTTATCTTCCAGCTGGCAGGCTCTAAGTGATGTCTTCTGATATTGTTTGAGACGGCTCTTTACTGAGACGATAGGTGTCACAGCCCATCATGTCCACCACTGTGAAGGGAACACTGAATGCTCACAACCCAACAGAAGGGGTGCACCAAGGCTCCAGAGGGAGCGACCAAGCAAGCGCTGGGAATCCCACTGACATCCAAGTGTCGGGAGAAGCTCCATGTTTGAAGTTGACTCCTGCCAGCCTGCATTAATGGAGAATGGTGTGGTGGGTGAATGTGGCACGACACAGGCAGGATTTGGATACCCTTTAATGCCCTGAAACATCAGTCTTTACCTGTAATTACTGGATGGGCAATGCATTCCTCCTCCAAGAAAAGCTATATTCAGATGGCTGATATAGCATAGAAAAATTCTTCAACAGACATCTCTCAATAATAATAAAGAAAAGCTAAAATAACATTATTTTTATCCACATATTCCCAAAGATCTTTATAGGTTATAAACCAAAATTACAAATTCAACACCAAAACAGAAATCCTTTAAAATCAAACTTTCAGAGCAGAAGAAAGGGACATGAAGAGTTAGTGACAAGTTTCATCATGAACGCAACATTTCTTGAACAAAATAGATAAGGCACTTCATTTAGGGATTGGCAGGATCACTGGGTTAATACATTTTCCTATTGAAAAAGTAGTATAGGTTTTTAAAGTTTATCCTATAATTAGGATTCTTGTCTTATGGCTGAAAAAGATCATTCAGTGTTCTGGTACAGCACTGTCCCCAATGCTTAATTTCTATTCTGCAAATCCATACTGTCCTGGGTTTGAGTGAGTGGTGGGGGTTTTTGGTAGCAGGGGAAGGGGCTACAGTGGTGGCCCCCGTGAGAAGCTTCTCAAAGCTCCCCCAGCTCCAAGTCGGACCCACCTTTGCACCAAAGCCAAGCCAATCAGCTGTGCCTTTGCAATAACATATTTAAGAAGGGGAACCTGGGAGGAGTTGTGAGAGTTGTGAGGAGAACATCTGTGCAAACACTGAGGTCAGCGGAAGAAAGGGGAGGGAAGAGGGGGAGGTGTGCTGGAGCAGAGACTCCCCTGTATCCCGTGGTGAGAAGGCAGGGCTGCTCCCCCTGCCACCCATGGAGGTGTAGATGCCAATTTTTGGCCTGTGGGGGGCCCCACGTAGGAACAGGTGACTGTGCCCGAAGAAGGCTGGGACCCTATAGGAAGAACACCCCACTGTTGTAGTTCGGCACTGGGAGGATTGCAATACGCGGGGGTGACCCACACTCCTGTGGGAGTGACTCATGTCGGAGAGAGTTTGTGGAGGACTGTCTCCTGTGAGATCATGCTGGGACAGGGGAAGAATGCCAGAAATTCAACCCCCCACACTGAGGTGGAAGAAGCAACAGGACTGACCACACACCCCATTCCCTGCCCCTGTGCCACTGTGGGGGGAAGAGGTAGATATATTGGGAGCAAAGCTGAGCCTGGGAAGAAGGGAGGGATGGGGGAAGGTGTTTTCAGGATGTGGTAATGCTTCTCATGGTCCTACTCTGTCTGTTACATGTTGTTGTTAGTGTGTGTATTCAATTTATGTTCTTTTTCTCTTCCCCTAATGTCATGTCCCGCTCAGACGAGGGGGACAAGTGACTCAGATTCGCAAATCCCCAATGGAGCGGACAACAAGTCTCCAAGTCCAAACATTTATTAACTACCCACAGTGTACTAATTGAACACACGATAGTTGGCTAAGTATATAGCAAGTTGTGGCAAGCAATATAATATGCCTTGCATTTCTTAATAGGAAAGGGAAAAGAGGGAGATAGAGGGAATGGGGAAATACAGATCACCGGTCTGGGTTTCTGCGCTGATCCCGCCGACGAGGGTTTCAGGAGGCACCGGAGACATCCGTCTTTTTCGCTGGCATCCGTCTTCTTCGCTTCACTGCACTCTCTCTCCGGCCCCCGGGCCCCCCCCCCTTCTTGATTTATACCCACTTTCCTTGGGTCCATCCCCTAGGTCGACCCACATACCTACGTATCCCATGTACGGGGAGGGGTAAGGTGTTTCATGGGATGATGTAATTAGCATGATCATGTTAGCCCTCGTTAGCATATTGAGGGGTGTTAACTTTAATATGCATTTTGTGGATAATGAAGCAAAGGTCATTCACCGGACAGATGGCCCTTGAGGTTTTGGCCAGGTGCACCAGAGCAGAGCCGTCCTGTCTTCACAGGGCTCCCTCCTCCAGCCCCATCTTGTGTTATTGGGGCAGCCTTATCAGCTTCGACCTCCACAGAATGCACCCTGTGACTCATAGTTTTGTCTTGCGAGTGTTTGAGGCATTTCTTCGATCAGCCTCAACTTTTGCTTTCTCAGGCTGTTTTTCTTAGTTTCTCACAGGCCTGGTTTCTCGTCTCTCACACCTAACAAGTCAGTCTTTTGCCCATGGCCATAGTGAATGACTCATCCCTCTCTGTCCTTATCTGGATTCCCAAGCCTTTTGTTTTACTTTTTCCTTCCTAGCGCTGGGGGGGGAAGGGAGGAGTGAGTAGCTGCGTGGTGATGGGATGCCCTCTGAGCTCAAACCATGACACATACACAAAGGTAAAGAAAATCAATAATAATTAATACTACTAATAATAATATAATCCTTATATTTTGGCAAAGCAGATACTAAATGTATAAAAAGACAAACAAAATACTTCAGCAAGTTTTATGTTACTGAGAGCTTTTGTCCTGCACAGCTGATCAAACTCCATGGTTATTTATTTGCTAAAAATTCCAATTTTCTCCTATCATTAAAACCTGATGAAATGTGCAGTTGAAAACTCATAATGTATGCAATTTTAACCATATCTACTCTCTAAAAAAACCCCAAAACTCTGCTGTGATAGCCTGATATTAAACCTATCAAATAGTTTCCAATAGTATTGATGAATTCTGGGTGAGGCTTTTGTACATGGCTAAGCTTATCATTAGTCTCATCAAATGGGATTAGTTTCACCTAACTTCAGCCATCTAATAGGTTAAGTGTCTAAACTGAGGTAGCTAAATGGTCTTCTATAACCAATAGCTTTAGATAAATCTCCTGGGGTGGGGTGGGGGGGCAGAAGGGGTTGCAGTTACCTAAGGTGGGTAAGTAGCCTGGGGGAAAGAGCCAGGTATCTCTCCCTATTGATGGAGAAGGGAACTGAGATGACTAGTTTAAAGCTGATTAAATCTTTGACTGTTGTATGACTAAATACAGCTGTGAGAAGAGTCATACTTATTCTGCTCAATTAGCTTGTGAGGCAGGGCAGTGGCATGTTGTCCTGGTTTAGCCAGGATAGGGTTAAGTTTCCCCAACAGTGGGGGGGAGCTCTAGCCGGGTTATTCAGATCCCATGCGGATCTGAATTCAGGACATCACATCCTGGCGCGGGAGCGCAGGCGCGTGGCTTTGTACAGCTGGTCCTCTCACTGCTGTATGGGTAGAGATTTTGCTCTGTTCATTGTTATTACTGTTATTCTTATTGTTATTGTTGTTGTTTGTTGTGTTGCTGTTGCACTGTTGTATTAAACCTTTCCTTATCTCAGTTTTGGGGCTTTATATTTCACTCCCTTTGTGGGGGAGGGGCAGCGGCCGCGTGGTCTCAGACCCCGGCAGGGGCTAAACCAGCACAACTTTGGTGCTCCAACGTGAGGCTGAAGAAAACTGAGATAAGGACAAAAGGAGAAGGTGTGTTAGAGCAATCTGTTAGGTGTAATTTTTTCTGTTTTTATTTGTATTGTTTGATAAGAAACGTTTGCAATGCTGACGAATTTGCTTGCATGCTGGGGCTGGATTAATCCTTATATCCCCTATGTGCTCCCAGTGCTGGTGTTTGTTCTCGGTGGAAAATGTATCAAGGGTCTTGTTCTGATCTACTGGTTACTGTCTGCTTACAATGGGCTCGTTTCGCTGCTTGTGGGGGTGAACCGCTACCTGTTTGCTGCCTGGGCTTTTGTTTGGGGTCTCACCCCCTCTATGGGTGAGCCAGGGGAAGAGATCCTCTCGGTTTTTGAGAGTTTCAGCTATCCCTGGAGCACCCAGGCCAGTGTGCTTGCGGCACTGTGCTTTCTAAATGTCTGCCAGATCTTGTTTTGGGCCATGCGGTACTTCTCCAACAATAGCACCACCCGGAAACCTGCCCTGAGGGCAGATAGTTATAAATGGCAAGGTGTGTGGGAAAAGATGGGCAAGTGCCTGAGTCAGTGGTCACCCCCAATGCTTTGGGATTTCACTCCCGAACAAGTGCAGAGTCCTGATAAACTGGTGGAGTATTTGGAAAAGGTGTGCTGCCAATCTGACAAACCCCGGGAGATGCAACTTGCTGCAATGTGCTGGGGGCTTGCCTATGCCTACTGTGTCATCTTTAACACTGTTCACTGCCCTCAAGGGGGAGAAGGGGCTGCAGAATCTGAAACTGAACTTACTGGTGCAGCAGCTGGGCCAGGGGGACAGGCAGCGCCAGTACCGGTCGCCTCCACCAGCACAGCAGCTGGGCCAGAGGGACAAGCAGTACCAATATCAGTCGCCCCGATACGGAAAACCAAATATACCAAAAAATCCCCTCGCAGTGTACAGGGTGATAATGAACCAGGCCCATCACCAGAGCAGGAGGAAGAGCCGGAGGTAACCATCCGATCTCTATCCCTCAGTGAGTTGCGAGATATGAGGAAGGATTTCGGCCGCATTGCAGGCGAGCAAATTTGCACCTGGCTGCTCCGATGCTGGGATAGTGGAGCTGCTGGTCTGGAATTGGAGGGGAGAGAGGCCAAGCAGATGGGACCTTTAGCCAAGCAGGCTGGTATTGACAAAGCAATAGGGAAACAGGCTCAAACCCTCAGCCTTTGGAGGCGACTCCTGCTCGGTGTGAGGGAGAGGTACCCCTACAAGGATGATGCTCTGTGTCGGTTGGGCAAGTGGACCGACATGGAGAGAGGCATTCAAAACCTCAGGGAAATGGCTGTGTTTGACATTATCTATGGTGATCTGAATGATGAGCAGTCACCAATAGATCCAGATCAGGCCCCTTGCACACAGTTGATGTGGCGGAAGTTCCTACAAAGTGGACCAGAGGGACATTCCAAAGCATTAGCAGTAGCGTCCTGGTGGCGAGACACCCAGACAGTGGACGAAGTGATTATCCAGCTCCGGCAATATGAGGGAAATCTCCCTTCCTCCCAACATGCTTTGGTTTCAGCCGTAGAGGAACTGTCTCAGAGGCTCCGGAAAGTGGAACAGGACATGTCCTATGTTCCACCTGCACGGGCCGATGTCTCAGCTATTAGAAGCAGGCGCTTCCCCACCCAAGAGAAGGGCAGCGGAAGGCACACACCACGGGGCACCCTGTGGTTCTTCCTCCGCGACCATGGGGAAAACATGAGAAGGTGGCATGGACAGCCCACTTCCGCCCTAGCTGCACGAGTACAGCTACTGAAAGGGAAGACCACCATGAAAGGGGAGTCTTCCAAGAGAGATGCAGATCCAGTGTCTAGTAGGAAATCCCCCAGACAGAATAGAATGGCCAACAGTATGCTGGACCCTCTTGAGGGGACCAGGAAGTCATTCTTGCAGGAGTCACTCTTAGATCAAGTGAGTGATGGTGAGCAGGATTAGAGGGGCCCTGCCTCCAGCCAGGTGGAGGAGAGGGATAATCGGATTTACTGGAAGGTGTGGATCCGATGGCCTGGCACATCAGAACCACAAGAATATAAGGCCTTGGTAGACACTGGCACACAGTGCACCCTGATGCCATCAAGCCACAGTGGGGTCGAATCCATCTGCATCTCCGGAGTGACAGGGGGGTCCCAACAGCTGACCCTATTAGAGGCTGAAGTA
This sequence comes from Bubo scandiacus, assembly GCA_017315185.1. Taxonomy (NCBI): domain Eukaryota; kingdom Metazoa; phylum Chordata; class Aves; order Strigiformes; family Strigidae; genus Bubo; species Bubo scandiacus. The sequence goes on from MU210196.1 coordinate 23,455, forward strand.
AGCTTAACTGGGAAGGACTGGCATAAGCACCCCATTGTGACTGGCCCAGATGCCCCGTGCATCCTAGGTATAGACTACCTCAGGAGAGGGTACTTTAAAGACCCAAAAGGGTATCAGTGGGCCTTTGGTATAGCTGCCCTGGAGGAGGTTGAGCAATTGTCCACCTTACCCGGCCTCTCAGAGGATCCCTCGGTGGTGGGGTCGCTTAAGGTTGAAGAGCAGCGAGTGCCAATTGCTACCAAGACGGTGCACCGGCAGCAGTACCGCACTAACCGAGATTCCCTGGTCCCCATCCATCAGCTGATCCGTCGACTAGAAAGCCAGAAGGTGATCAGCAAGACTCACTCACCTTTCAACAGCCCTATATGGCCAGTGAGAAAACCTAATGGCGAATGGAGACTGACCGTGGACTACCGTGGCCTGAATGAAGTTACGCCAGCGATGAGTGCTGCAGTGCCGGACATGCTAGAGCTCCAGTAGGAGCTGGAGTCGAAGGCAGCCAAGTGGTACGCCACGATTGACATCGCTAACGCGTTCTTCTCCGTTCCAATAGCACCAGAGTGCAGGCCACAGTTTGCATTCACTTGGAGGGGTATCCAGTACACCTGGAATCGATTGCCCCAGGGGTGGAAACACAGCTCCACCATTTGCCATAGACTGGTCCATACTGCACTGGAGAAAGGTGGGGCTCCAGAACACCTGCAGTTCATTGATGATATCATTGTATGGGGGGACACAGCTGAGGAAGTCTTTGAGAAAGGAGAGAAGATAATTGAAATCCTCCTGAAGGCTGGTTTTTCCATCAAGCGACACAATTTAAGGGGCCTGGAAGGGAGATTCAGTTCCTAGGAATAAAATGGCAAGATGGGCGTCGCCACATCCCAATGGAGGTGATAAACAAGATAACAGCCATGGCCCCACCAGCCACCAAAAAGGAGACTCAATCCTTCCTGGGCCCTGTGGGGTTCTGGAGGATGCACATCCCAAACTACAGCCTGATTGTGAGCCCTCTCTACCACGTAACCCGCAAGAAGAATGATTTTAAATGGGGCCCAGAGCAACAACAAGCCTTTGAACAAATTAAGCAGGAGATTACCCAGGCAGTGGCCCTCAGGCCAGTCCGGACAGGGCAGGAGATTAAGAACGTGCTCTACACCGCAGCTGGGGAGAATGGCCCTTCCTGGAGGCTTTGGCAGAGAGCACCTGGGGAATCCCGAGGCCGACCTCTAGGCTTTTGGAGCCGGGGATATAAAGGCTCTGAAGCTAACTATACCCTGACTGAGAAGGAGATACTGGCAGTTTACGAAGGAATTCGAGCTGCCTCAGAAGTGGTCGGCACTGAGACACAGCTCCTCCTGGCACCCCGACTGCCAGTGCTGGGATGGATGTTCAAAGGAAAGGCTCCCTCCACACATCATGCAACAGATGCCACGTGGAGTAAATGGGTTGTGTTGATAACACAACAGGCTCGAATAGGGAACCTCGACCACCCCGGATTAGTGGAAATGATCATGAACTGGCCAGAGAGCAAAGATGCTGGGATGTCACCAGAACAAGAGGTGAAACGTGCTGAGGAGGCCCCACCATATAACGAGCTGCCAGAGGAAGAGAAACGATATGCCCTGTTCACTGATGGGTCTTGCCGCATTGTGGGAAAACATCGACGATGGAAGGCTGCGGTGTGGCATCCCACACAAGAAACCACTGAGGCTGTTGAGGGACAAGGTGAATCGAGCCAGTTCGCAGAGGTGAAAGCCATCCAATTGGCTTTGGAGATTGCTGAGCGAGAAAAGTGGCCGAGGCTCTATCTCTACACTGACTCGTGGGTGATGGCAAGTGCCCTGTGGATGTGGTTGCAGCAATGGAAACAGAACAACTGGCAACGCAAGGGCAGACCCGTCTGGGCCGCTGAAGTATGGCAGGATATTGCAGCCCGGGTGGAGAACCTCGTTGTGAAGGTGCGCCATGTGGACGCCCATATACCCAAGAGTCGGGCCACTGATGAACATCAACACAACCAGCAGGCGGACCAGGCTGCTAAGATCGAAGTGGCTCAGGTGGACTTGGACTGGCAGCGTAAAGGTGAACTGTTCATAGCCCGGTGGGCCCATGAGACCTCGGGCCACCAAGGCAGAGATGCAACATACAGGTGGGCTCGAGATCGAGGGGTGGACCTCACCATTGACAACATCGCAGACATCATCCACGGATGTGAGACGTGTGCTGCGATCAAACAAGCCAAACGGGTGAAGCTGCAGCGGAATGAAGATCGATGGCTGAAATATAAATATGGAGAGGCCTGGCAGATCGACTACATCACACTGCCACAGACCCGCCAAGGCAAGCGCCACGTGCTCACAATGGTGGAAGCAACCACTGGGTGGCTCGAAACTTTTCCAGTGTCCCACGCCACCGCCCGGAACACCATCCTGGGCCTTGAAGAGCGAGTCCTGTGGCGACACGGCACCCCAGAGAGGATTGAGTTGGACAATGGGACTCACTTCCGAAATAACCTCATAAATGCCTGGGCAGAAGGACACGGCATCGAGTGGATCTACCACATCCCCTACCACGTACCAGCCTCTGGGAAGATCGAGCGCTACAATGGACTGTTAAAAACCACATTGAGAGCAATGGGGGGTGAAACCTTCAAACGCTGGGACACACATCTGACAAAGGCCACTTGGTTGGTCAACACAAGAGGATCTGCGAATCGAGGTGGCCCGGCTGAGTCAAAACTTCCACGTGTTGTAGATGGGGATAGAGTCCCTGTGGTGCGCATGAGGGATCTGCTGGGAAAAATGGTCTGGGTTAGTCCTGCGCCGGGCAAAGGCAAACCCATCCACGGGATTGTTTTTACTCAAGGACCTGGGTGCACCTGGTGGGTGATGCAGAAGGATGGAGAGGCCCGATGCGTACCACAAGGGGACTTGATTGTGGGTGAAAACACACCATGAGTTATACTGTGCTTTTGTCAATTTTCCTTTGTTAATGCTAATTGCTAAATGGCAGCTGGATGTGACGCGCATGGTATAGAATAAAGGGGTGGATTATGTCCTGGTTTAGCCAGGATAGGGTTAAGTTTCGCCAGCAGTTGGGGGGAGCTCTAGCCGGGTTATTCAGATCCCATGCGGACATCACATCCTGGCGCGGGAGCGCGGGCGCGTGGCTTTGTACATCTGGTCCTCTCACTGCTGTATTGGTAGAGATTTTGCTCTGTTCATTGTTATTACTGTTATTCTTATTGTTATTGTTGTTGTTTGTTGTGTTGCTGTTGCACTGTTGTATTAAACCTTTCCTTATCTCAGTTTTGGGGCTTTATATTTCACTCCCTTTGTGGGGGAGGGGCAGCGGCCGCGTGGTCTCAGACCCCGGCAGGGGCTAAACCATTACACATGTCATGGAGTGCTCTGGTGACAGGCACAAGAAAGTATTTGTACCTAATTAAAAATATTATAGAAAGGGGAATAAAATGTGGGAAATGCTTTCTTGCTTTACTGTGCTGCCATGGTTTATCATTTTTATTTTCTCCTCCTGGATGTCAAAGTAGCATAGAGTTTACCTTATCTCCTTATCTTCATCTTTCTTTCCTTGCCTTTTTTAATGCTACAAGAACATGGAGTTTGACACTTGTACTGTTTTGCCTTGGGCTGTGTCTGCAAGAGAAAATGGATGCAATAGCTCTACTTTCAGCAACGACTAGCCTAAGAACTTTTTTTATTCAGGGAGATCTGATGAGGCAAGAAGTTTTTATTTCTCCAGGCTATTTCTATGACATGAATTATGAATATCATGGAAATGTGGCTATTACACATTTGAGAACCTGTTACTGCATAAGACTCACAAGTGAAGAGGGGGGGAGGTTCATACCCAAGTTTAAATTATATGAAGAAACAGAGTGAATTTTCAGCATGTGTACAGATTATCATTTTGGTTTGTATTTCTATCATTTAGACAAAACAATTCTGGTTTTTTTCATAAAAATATACAAGATATTTTATATATGGATTAATTGGTATGCCAAATGTCATAAATAATACCTAATATTTGTTAGCACTTTCCTTCAATGTAATACTTTATGAGCATTGGTTGGCATTGTCTCTTGAGATTTAGCCTCTTTGCATCACTTGGAAGCTGCAAAAAGACCTGAAACCATTAGAAATGCCCAAATAATGCAAACCAACAGTTTCATATATGACAATCTAAACTGGCATAAACCAACACTACTGTTGAAAGAGGTAGTCACATTTCCCATCATTTATTCCTACCCAGGCTGTACAATCCAGCCAACAAAAACCCAAGCATTGAATTGATTAGTTTTAATCAGCTCCCTTAACCTGTTCAGCGTGTGGTTGCACAACGCTTGTGTTGGCATACAGAGGGAGGTGCCATAGGGACAGAGGAGGATCAGGCTCACTCTTTAATTGCTGCATTAGCTCATGCTGGTTTAAAGTTGAACATGAAACTATGACCAACAATCATATCACCCACAGAGAGAGATCCACCAATAGTGGGCACTACGCTTCCACCTACATTGTATGGGTTGTGCATGGGGAAGCAGCTGTAACTGAGCACTTCTTCCATCTTGTATATTGGCCAAGCTGCCAGTTTGTTGTCTGTTCAGAAAAGAAGTGGACTTTCCCAGTACTGAATCTTCAAGGCCAAGAAGGGCTGCTCTACTGAAAGAACTACATTAGTCAAACACAAATTATTCGACTCGATGCAGCAGAAACTGAATACATTTTTTATTGCCTGCGTTATGCCAGAGGTCAGACTCAATGAGATAATCCTCCCTCATGGCCTTAAAGTGTATAAAAAATAGATAAAATTAATCCAGAGGACACTCTTGTGCCTGTAGATGCCTAGCAAGATATCTGGTCTATCTGACTTTTGGTATTTGGGGTCATTTTAACTCCCAGGCTCTTATTTTTCTTCCATTATTAGATTTTCTGTCCTTGCAGCTCCCAGCCTTTATGAGCTCATAAGCAGAAGTAATGAGTGAGTAATGTGAGCAGCATCTTTCTTTGCTCTCCCTGCTAACCTGGACCACAGCCACATTCTCCTTAGTTTTAAGGGGTTTCAATTTTCTATGGCCATGAGGAAAGTCAGAACATCTCCTGGGCAGAATAGTCTGCAACTCACAGGTCAGAGGCCATTGCTCTAATACATGGCTTTTCTGGAAGAAGGGTGACATAGAAAGGAGGATTTTTCATCTCTGTCATGGTTCAAAGAAGAAGTCTGAAGGGTCAGGTCTGACAACAACAGTGTCCCAGGAAAAAGGTTGAGGAGCATTTCCATAGTACTTTTCAGTTTATTTCTGTTTCCACCCAGAAAAAAACTTGCTTAATCATCAAGTGTATTATTTTTTAATGTGAACTGAATGTGACATTTTGTTGTATACTTGTGTCTCATCATAGTAGCATACCAATAATAATGCTTCTTGACATGTATTAGTGAATTTTTCTTTGCAGCTCCCAGGAGACATGAACAAGTGATATTCTTAGGTTTTTGGATGGAAATCAAAGAATAAGTGTCTTGCCTCATAATACACATTGTCAGTCACAGAGTTGGGAACCAAACATTCGTGAACTTGACTCCCTGTCTAGATCTGTAATCAAAGAACCAACTGCCAGTAAATAAAATTCTTAATAATACCAATATATGTGAAAAACATACAGGTCTGAAGATGGATGAAGCAAAAATCTATATCTGGAAGTTTCTACATTACTTTATTTCTTTTTTTTTTTTTTAATTTTAAGTCTTTCCACCAGAAATGCATGACCCATTTCCTAAGTACAAAGAGAAATGTGGACAGTCAAAGAATACCAACTCATGGAAATAACCAGAAGGGGAGTCTTGGCTCTCAATTACACAGATCCTTTGTCATAGCTCAAGTGTGTTGTTTTGGCCTGCGAGTGAGATGGCTTTCTTACTAAGTCAGGCACTGGCAGAGTTTTTACATTCATCAATTTAATGGAGCATGTCTATTATTCGATGAGTTAATTTCAGAAAGGGGGCCAAATTTAGAAGGATTAACTGCCAGCTAAAGAAACAAACAAAGCTTTCATGATCTCCTGCCTATCTTGCTGGGGGGCGGGGGGGGGGGGGGGGAACTGATGCAGCTTTCTATGTGTGTGCTCATTTCCAAGTGCCTTCATGAGGCATAGTGTGACAAAGTCTGCCAAGTGTTTAGCACAATAAATGGAACCACATTTTAAACACAATAAAAACGTAATGAAACCAGCCTCTTTTAAATCCACCCACCTTTAGCACAACACATTAGAGGCTTTGTAATAGAAAAGCAAGAGGAAACAATAAAAGACATTTCTTTATATAATAAAACCCCAACTCTTTATATAGGCGTACAAGCACAGGACCTTTAGTGGAAATAAAAAGACCAGCAGATTTAAAGTTATAGCAGCAGTGGTAGAAGAAGAGGTATGCTCAAGGGAAGCAATCTCCATGGTAGACCTAAAGATTTTAGGGAAGGAGCAGGCAACACCTGAAGGTGAGCTGTACCCCTAGAAGAGATGTGGAGAGTCAGATTGGCGATCATCACATTGGGAACTGAAGGCAATATTAAATGCTTATGAGTTTTTTTCCTGCAGCAAGGGAAGTCAGACAAAGCTTCTCCCTCCAGCCACTGTTTGGACTGGTCCAGCCTAGCCTAGCAAAGGACCAGGGAGAAAGAGCTATTTTCTGTGACTGTGAGGACGATTCAGAGATGCTGTCCGCTTCCAGACTCCACAAATTTCTTCTCTCCCAGCAGAGCCTGGTGTACAGACAGTGTAAGAGGTGAGGAACATGAGAGAAGAAGCAGGAGGGGAATGTTCTCTTGAAGGGGGCTTTTCTGAGAGTATTTGGGGTCTCTGGGTGGCACATCCTTGGCTTTACCACAGCTGTGCTGGCTAGTTATTGGGCCACAGCCCAAGGGAGCAGCACTCCTGATGTTCATAGTTTTCCCTAAAAACAAGGGACAGCAAGTTCCTAAAAGCTGTGGTGGAGTAAACAAATTAAACAGTTTCAGTATGTGTTTTCCTCCAGGTAGAATTACCTGATCTGCAATTCAAGTTGCTAGAAATGCTAAAACTGAAGACTGGTAAATATATTATTGAGAGGTCTTTTAATGTTACTGGTTCAGACAGCAACAAAGACATTTCAGTTTTCTGAAAGCAAGTGTTTTTCAGCTTAAATGTATATATATGTGTATATTTAGAAGAGAAGATTGATACACTTCTCTGGTCTTACCTTCAGCTAAAGGGGAAGGAGAGATCCTGCTGGGAGCAGTACATTTATCTTTATCTTCTACTAGTGAAAAGTTTCTCAGAGAAACTTATAAACAATTTGTAAGTGTTGTGGTTTGAACTCAGCTGGTAGCCAATCGCCATGTGGAGAGTTGTTTACTTCCCCCCCCCACCTCCCTCCCTGGTGAAATAGGGGAGGGACAAAAGAAGAAATTTGTTGGTTGATTAAAAAAAAAAAATTAGTAATAGTAACAAAAAACAACAGTAACAATAGTAAGTCCAAAATGGGTAAAAATGCAGCAGTGTCTTACTGAGCGTGGTGACAGGTACGCAGCCCGCCCCCTTGCAGCAGCGATCCGACCGCACCAAAAAATCCCGCCACGCTGACCCAGAAACCGAAACGGGGAATGAGAGAGCACGCGTCCGCCTGTATACTGAGCCTGACATCACATGATATGGAATACTCCAATGATCGATCTGGACCCGGCCCTCTAGCTGTGCTCCCTCTCAGCCCAAGGAAAGTTAACTCTATCCTGGCCAAAAACAGGACAGTAAGTTAAAATGGCTCCAGTGCACCTCTAACATAACACTGATGGCCCAGATCAGAGACCTATAAATGGCTTCTGCCTTTTTTCCACATGTCCAAAGAAGTGCAGAAAAGTGTGAGGCACCTACAAAAGCTTTTAAACCTATGTGGCTTCGAAAAATAAATAGTTGTCTAGAATATGACATGAAGTTGCATGGTGTAAAAAAGGCTTCATATATTCATAGAATAGAAATGGAAAAGTTTTTAAAGCTGCCTTCCCTACACCTCACTCCCAGTGGGTACAAGAAGGCAAATCAGGCCGATGGGTGTACTCTGGCACTCTGCTCTCCCTCAATAATTTATTTTTGATACTGGATTTGGAGCTCAGAGAGCAGAAGAAAGTCTTGCTGTATTTAGGTGTCATCAAAGTTTTTCCTTGTATCATATGTAAAAGGGATTAGTCAAATAAAACATAAGCCTATCCGACTCTTAACCAGAAGATACGATGATGATGCTATCTGCTGCTTCTATTTTTTTCTTTCTTTTGTGGTAACTTATTTTTGTGTGGCCTGAGGGAAATAGTGAGTAGTTAGCTCTGCACAGAAGCTTGCGATATATCAAAAGATCCCGGACTGACATGGAGCTTCAGTCACATTCCTTTTGGTTTAGTGACAATGACATTTTTTGTTGTTGTTGAGGTAGCTTTAGCTTTATTCTTTTCAGAAGAACCAATTTCTTGCAAAGGACTGTATTGAATATAAATCAGTGTCCTGAAGCAGCCTTCAAATTTTCCAGACATCTAGTCTGACACTTTTAGGTCCCCGGGTGTCACCTCTAAGGAGAAAACTAGCAGTAAAGATGTCTGCAGTTTGTAAACAATGGCAAGAAGAACATCCTGACAGGAGTCTGTAATGTGGTCTTTTTTCTCTTAGTTATTTACTTGCTGAAGAGTGAGATTTTTTTCCTCCGACCCCTTCCATGACAGAAGGATCCCACTCTATGCACTGCAATAGCATTCAACACTTGCCATTTCCACAGAGATGCTGCCTCCATGAAGGGCACAAAGAGAAGCCCTTGGGGCTACTGCCTTGGCATGCTCCCCTGCAAGAGGGACTTACAGAGACACAGCCCCATGTAACATGATTTGGCAGTTCCTCCACCATTTCAACAGAGCAGCAGTGTTACACCTCAGGGTCTCCAGATCAAAAAGAAGATATGACACTTTCCAACCTGTGGTTAGCGTAAGGTGTCCACAAATGATCTAGTCATAGCCAGAAAGTATAGGAGTCAGGACAGTGATGGTTTCATTTAGCATATGAAAAAACCCAAGCGTAGAGGCTTTCCCTCAATGCTGGAGACAGTTGTGTGTGGCCTTGCTGTTTGCCAGGGATTTCCCAGCACTGACTGTGTCATATAATTCTGTCTCCAGAAGATAGAAGAGGGCAACATCCAGCCTGTGCCCTCAGCTGAAAGAAGCATGGATGCGAAGATACAACCTGATATATCACGAACCATGAAATGGGTTTGTTTTCAAAGAATAAGGAGGTTTTCCGAGTTGCTGAACAAGCTATTCCTTCAGCTTTCAGCCACTATCTTTAACTAGCTTTAACAGACTGTACCGGGTCTGGCTGAGCCGGAATTGGTTTTCCCCTGTAGCAGCCCTCATGGTGCTGTGTTTTATGTTGGGAGCTGGCAGGGTGTTGATAGCACACTGGTGTTGTGGCTACTGCTGAGTAGTGCTTACACAGCACCAAGGCTCTTTCCGACATTTTCCCCCCACACACAGTGGGACGGGGTGGGCAAGATCTTGGGAGGGGACACAACCAGGACAGCTGACCCGAACTGACCAAAGGGATATTCCAGACCATATGACGTCTGCTCAGTATAAAGCTGGGAGAAAGGAGGAAGGGGGTGGGGTCACCCTTGGTCCTCCAAGGCAACCACTATGTGTATCAGAGCCCTGCTTCCTGAGAAGGCCCGACATCGCCTGTTCATGGGAAGTAGAGAATAAATCTGTTTTCCTTTTTGCTTCCACGCGTGGACCTTTGCTTTGCTTTGCTTATATTAAAACTGCTTTTGTTTTACCCACAAGGGTTGGTTATTTTCTTTCCCCTCTTTGCCCTGTTGAGAAAAAAGGGGAAGCGGGGGGGAGTGATAGAGCGACTTGGTGGGTACCTGGCATTTAGCCAAGGTCAAACCACCACAGTGAGTTAAAGCACAAGCTAATTTAACTGCATGGTTCGGTGTGTGCCTGAGCAGCACTGGCTGAACCAAGTCCTGCAGGGAGGTTTACAAGGACTGCTCTGGTCTTGCACACCTTCACTGTGCCTGGACAGCTCGTTTCACACCAGTGTTAATTCCACTGGCGTGAAAACTGGCTGAATTGGGGGGTGAAACATGAGGCTGATGGGTTTGTTTTTCCAACATGGCTTGCTACTGGGTTACTAAGTCCAGCGGTTGCAAGAGCTGGGCTGGATGGCAGTTCCCATTGTCCTTGAGATACGGCATTATCATTCTGCTACCTTTGCTCCATCCAGCTCAGTCAGCATCACTCACTGCCACCCTCCTGTGCCCCTCCACATGTCTCAGGCTGTCTCTTTGAATCTTTCCTCAAGACTGCCAGGTTTTCCCCCAGGCAGCATCTGGGAAACACTGACTGCTCAGACCTGAGCAAGAGCCCCATGCTGAGCAATGAAGAGCCACATGCGGTTCAGCAGCTTTAGCCTTGGACTCTGCGATGGTGAGCAGCAGTGCAGGCCAGGGCCAGCACATGGTTCACATCACATTGCCGTGTTTTATTTTCCTGAGGTTTTTTTTTTTAATGGCTGTTTCTATATAGACTTCCTGAGCTGTGTTCACAATGCACTTGCTAGTGTAAACTCCAGTGTGTTCACACGTCCAATTGGTTACATGGATACTGCATTTCCATGCCTTAGCTGTCCCTGAATCTGATTTTTGCCAACTGGAAGCTTGCACTTATTTTGAATTTTCACCAGAACCAGTGAGGAATTGTAAGAACTCAGAAAGCCCACAAATGTTGTCACAGGATCATAGTGTTGTGTTAAGAACGTGAGAACATAATTTAGATAAAGCTTTATTCCTTATACAATCCTGTTTCTATATGGGAGACGTCAGCTGGTTCGACGGACCAGAATATAAGTTTGATATTGACCTTGAGCAGATATCCATGTACCATTAGAGGTACATGGTAAGAGGCTTGAAAGTCCCGAGAAGAGCTGAGTAAACAAGAATAAGGAACTACCAGACCGGAAATGCCTGACCGCAAGGAAAGGAAGGTTATTGAGGTTGCAACAGAGAAGAGGTCATCC